>JAJAGP010006816.1:0-17895 GCA_025084515.1 Ancistrus triradiatus | reverse complement strand
ATAATTCACTCAGCATGGATGAACTTCAAGTTGCTGACTTTTTTGCCCTGAGCTTCTATAACTTTATTGAAAACAGTGTTTCGATATAAACACCCAGAGTACTGACAGCGACTCAACTCCACAGATGTTATGGAAGTGAAGCTATTCCAGTGATTAAATATCTATTTCACCACTTGTAAACACATGTAAATAACACTTCCTACACAAATAGGTATGATTACTGCGGAAATGCAGTTTCATTCAGTGCAGTCGGTCCTACAACAAATTTCAACCAGCAGATGCATACAACTTTTGTAACTTATACAGTATAGTCATAACTTAAGAATTTTAAACACATATCATATCATCTAGCAATTATGAATTTGTCCATCACACTGACGAAGCTCAAATGTTTGGGAGGTAATGTTCATGAAAATGTAGCCTTACTGTTTTGTCAAAAACACCAAAATGTTTAAGTTTAGTTTGTACGTATTTGGTTATTGTTTCATTCTTGGTTTACATGGTAAAACAGTGTTAGTATATTTTCATTCATTTTTGAATTAGGAAAATCTTTTGACTAACACAAACTTTTAATGTGGGAGAACACCTGCTCCTGGTGATAAAGTATTCTGATAAATATAACTGGACTTTCTCACAGATGGACACCAGAAACTACCTGGACGTTTACACATGGGACACCAGTGGGGTGAGCAGATGTCCTATTTTTCCCAGGTCAATCCCATATTTCAGTCCTTGTTCCGTTGCCCTGACTTGTTTTTAAAATATATACATTTGTCCCATATGTCAAAGAAAATGATACATTTATATTGTCATTGTAATGAATATTAGCAGAGAATCATCGCCCCAAAAGCTTGCATTTATTCAAAAGGAACACACCAATTATTTCACAAGTTACTGTACACATCCAACCATAAAAAGACTAATCATGCTGGTTGATTTTGTAAATTTTCTGAATATAATTCAACCAGTTATATTCACCAATGTGGCTTAATGTCCTCACACTGTGGTTCATGTAGCCTACTCCTGAGATGTCTAAAATAACAAGTACGTTTAACGATCAGCTTAAAAAATATATATACATTTCTGAGTTTATGAGTTCGCTTCAAGTGGTTTGCCATATTCAAACAAAAAGCACAAAGAAGCCAAAAAAGTAAGTGTGCAATGTGTACATAGTGTATGCACGTGATACATTTCGAAACTTCATTCCCTACAATACTGTATGCACAGCTTGCCCCATTTCATTATCAAAAATCTGGTCACTCAAACACCAGTAATCACCTGGACATAACAGTTCCAAGGATAAATAAATCATAGAATAAAGTGTGCTGGAATGCAGTCTGATCGCTTTTAGTCAGACGTTAAATATATATATAAACATTTGCTTGTGTGTTTTGTTGATTTACCCACATCAGATCTTAGCAGGTTCTGGTTGAATTGTGTTCTTGGGATGTTGCTTATTTGTACTAACATGAGGCAAAGTCTACTAAGAAGAATACAAAGCAGTTCTGTAAGTCGCTCTGGATAAGGGCATCTGCTAAATAATGTAAATGTAAATAAAAGAAGGCCAAAACCAATGCCTGACCAGACTACAATTATCAGACAGTAAACAGTCAAAATTATCATCATTGCATGGTATTAGTGGCAACATGTTGTTAGACTTTGCATAATCCTATCATAAAGAGCCTGGGCATAACTTTGGCTGTCTGAATGTGTTTGGAATGAACATCTGACAAAGAAACCACCTGAAGAATTCCAATAAGGCAGTGACGGGCCACAGAGTAAGAGAGGAAGGAGGCAGCCTTTACTGGAGGGCAGCTGCAGAGCCTGACTCAACCGCTTTGTATCCTTGTTTGCTCTTTGGCCAACAGCACTGAGTTGTGCGAGTTCTACCCTCTGTGTCTGCTAATTACTGTCCACTGACCTGCTGCTCTCCACTGCTTGAACCTGGCTGATAACTGAAACAAATAGACAAGTGTTCTTATACCGTGCCTTCGAAATGTCTGCGGTAGGTGAGAGACAGAACACACAAAGAGGAGCGAATGGAAGTATAGATATAATGACTGAAGTTGCACAGAAACAAGTATAGATCCAAACGCCTTATGTACTGGACAACTGCAGTACACACTCTTCCATTACTGACTTATAACTGTTGGTAAAAGTTAAATACGATGGTAACTCGGTTGTTGTCATTAATTCATTCCAGAAGGCTTATCAAGAACCAAAAATGACAAGTACCAAGCAAATGTTTCCCACAGGGCATAATGTAAACTGAGTTAATCTGTTCCAGACCCCAGAAAATCCATACTGTATAAGGCATTATATGCATTAATGGAGTTGCATTGTACAGGGCTCTCTCATTTACGAAGGGGATATGTTCTGACAAATCCATCATAAGTTAAATGTAACATCAACTGAGGAGTTTAACGAGCGTTTGGTGTATCATAGCAGAGACGAGGCTGAAGCTTATTTGTCAGCTTCATACTTGCGTTTTCCTTTGCGCCCTAAATACCTGCAGTTACATTATGGTGCCTGTAGAAGGAGATTCTGCTTCATGACAAGTAATGATAAGTACGTTAATGATTACAACACGTACATAAACCTACAGATCGCACAACACATTAACACAACGCTTATTTTATAATAAAGTGCTGAAAAATCTCATATAATTTAGTGAGTAGTGGAAAACACTTAGTTAAGTTAACTAACTGCAGCCACATGTGTTCTGGAGCATCCAATTCCTGTTTGCCTTTTGGTTGACTCTTATATACTAACTTTTTCAGGACCCATGGAGACTTATTTGCACCAAGAATTCAGTACTGTAGATGTAAAAATAAAGAAAAACACAATAAACACAGGTCAGATCTATTGCAATCTATAGAGCAGAGCTATTGTGAATCTGAATCACTGAATCACTGTGTAAAAGTGTGCATCATGAATCGTGAATTGAGTTTAGACTGAAACGAGTTGTGCCGCTCGACTCATACAGGTTTAAGCAAGTGCGCCGAGGACCGAGCAATCAACGAGGACATTGTTAACATGCATTCAAGAACCGAATTCCCCGAGTTCATAGGTAGCTTCATATGGGCCTGTGGTAGCCTAGTGGTTAAGATACTGGACTATGGACCAAAAGGTCCAGGGTTCAAATCCCACCTCTGCCAAGCTGCCACTGTTGGGTCCTTGAGCAAGACCCTTAACCCACAATTGCTTGGATTGTAAGACTGTACCAATTGTAAGTTGCTCTGGATAAGGGCGTCTGATAAATACTGTAAATGTAAAAAATGTAAATAGGTGGTCAAGAACCGAGGTACCACTATAACCGAGGTGCATTTTTAAGCATAGTGTTGACAGAAAATTACAATATTCCAAAATAGTATTCTCTAAACATTTCCATACATTTCCAAAAGAAATGTAGACAAAAGAAATGTCACTGAAGCTGAGCAAGGCATAGTTACATACACAACTATTGTACAGATAGTATTGGTTTCCTAAGAGGGGGTAGGGGTGGGGTGAGGGTTACAGCAAGGCAAATAAATGACTTTCTCATTTTACTGTGTTCAATATTCAATTTCATTTTTGTATGAATTACAATGTTGAAAATACTACATACTACATTAAACACTTGCCACTTCTTTACACCTGAGCCAATAGAAAAAGAGCAGTAACTCTGTCCAGGTGCACATATCGTGTATGACTAGGTTAAATGGATGAATTTTATACTTCAGATATTAGGACATACTAAGCAAGTTCTGTATTTTTGATTTTTTTTCCTATTCTATCAAACATGGGTCACCCTTGCATGTTAAAACATGTTGATAAGGAACTTGTTAGTCATCGTTGTAACTAACAGTATATCAGGGCTAACATTCAAGGCACGGGGCATACTTAAGTCAGATTCCTACAGGACAGTTGGCTATTGGCATGCTGCAGGCTGGCATGTCATGCAGTAGGAATGTCAAATGCTGAAGAAATGCTGCTCCGGTGTGTCTCAGCTACATAAAGATTTCTGCAGACTGGCAGGACAGATGACAATTCTAGAGCTACTTGCCCTGTCCTAACCTCAATCCCAAACAGCACCTGGGGGAATAACAATCTTAGGAGACAAGCCTCTGAATAACAACCTCAGGAGACATGACCCAGTGCTTGCCAATACCAAGCAACATCACCAGACCTTGCTGCAGACTTAAAATAACATTCCACAAATACAGAACCTGAGGCTCATTGGCTTCACGTGTCAAAGGTGTCATGCATGCAAAAGGATGTCACACAAGGCCATGTCTCAATTTCAGTCAAATACTAGATGCTATTAACATATCAGGGTTAGATTTATCAGCAGGAGGTGGCGAAGCACAAAGAGAGCCCTTAATGCGACTGTGATTTGCTGTTGCATTGTGTCTGGAAGTAATATCCAATTTTCTGTAGATATTCATGCAGACTACTGTATGTCTAGTACTACTGACTTGTTTTTCAGCAGCACAGGGTTTAAAAGTACAGTGGTACCTCCATATTTTTAACCCATGTTAATTGGTTCCAGAAGCAATGTCTCTGTATTTGTCTGTACTCTGTACCTATAAGGAAAAATGATAATTGAATTAATCTGTTCCAGACCTCCAGAAAGTCCACATCCACAAACCTATATATATATATATATATATATATATATATATATATATATATATATATTGCCAATTGCAGATTGGCAATTGAATTAAAGCTCATCACTCATCTGGAACATGTTTAAAATGAGTTTGAATCCATAAAAAGCTATAGCTGCTGAATCAGAATTGACTGGACAGCAGATACCAAAAAAGAAAAAAAAAGATAGTACACAGGTACAGGCGCAGCATAACGTGTGTTCACATATGCAGCCATGGTCCAATAAGAAAATTGTTATCCATTCTATTGAGGAAAGTCACGTACAAATATTACCCTGTCACATACATTCGCTGTTGTTTTATTACTCACATGCAGCGTCTGGGTAGCAGACCCGATAGCTACGTCTTTTGCAAAGCAGCACGAGAGTTAAATGCGCAACCTCTGCATCACTTCAACCATCATCCTTCACCCATCATTTTCTACACACTTTGTGTTTCCCTGCTGTGTTCTGAAATGTCTCTTGCAATCATAAATACATTACATACATATAACAATATATGTATTTTTATACACATAAAAATGCACTACGATGTACATAACGAGTTTCCTCATTCCATCAAAGTGTTTTGGTGTGTGTGTGTACCATGTTCATGCATTACATTGGTGGGGATCAAATGTCCCCACATACAATAGAAAGCTCTGACATTTTTTTACATTGGTGGGCATGCTTGGAAATTGGCTTTTTTTTCACAAAAACTGTAACTTTATTTTGAAAAAACAAAAGAGTCAAAAAGATTTTGCTTAGGTTACTGAGGTTTAGGGTTAGTGTTATGGAGGTGTAGCATTAACTTTCTACGTGCTCATTTAATGTCAATGGAGAGGTCCCTACAACAATTAAGAGAATACTGCATGAACACTTACAACTGTGAGATAAGATTTTACCCAAACCTGACTGTCTAAAAAAACAGAAGATCAATAGGCGGTGTCAGGTTTAATAGTATCTAAATCAGTAATAATTGCAAACACTGTGATCTAGGCATGTATCTCTGGTACCTCTACAGTAGAAAGTGTCCATATATCATTCGTCTAATATGATCTGGTGGTTTAGACAACATGTTCCATAGTAACATATTCTTTTACGTTACAGACACCTGACATGGCACAACTGTGCCATTATGAATTAAATGCCACACACAACCATACCACACGGTAAGATTACCTTCATACTTTTTGGATAATTGATTAGCTGATCCCAAAAGTGGAAGGAATATACATTAGGAATGAGAGGACACAATTAACACATTCCACAGGATCCAGATATTTACCATGACAAATTCAGTTTCAGTTACCACCTTTAAAATAGTTCAGAAAGAATTCTGGTGAATAAACATTGAGAGGAATAACTGTCCAGGACCCATGTATCAAAAAGGTAGTGTGCCTGTAACATGCCACTGGCACAGAGGTCTTGTGAATATAAAAATGCCAATTCAAGAAATATTTACATTATTAAAATTGTTTTTGGCAGACTTGTTGTGCTACAGGCACAGCCTTCTGACCAGCCAGACTTTCAAAAATACAGGCACGGCTGGCTTGTGGTGAGGGAGAGGTGACCCATTCGTAGTTCATCACCTGGTGCTGCAACAATAACAAACACCCTAATACCCAGACCTGCGAGGTACTGGTGTCCATCCCCTAGCACGCTTATACTGCCTTCCTTGTTTTTTCCTACAGAGATAGGATAGGTGGCCAAAAGCCCAGTGCATACCCTTGTCATGTAAAAGCAAAAAGGTTCTCAAATTTAATTGGTACATTATGCTATGTTATTGACGTGTTACTCTATTTTAAAAGTCCAGAGGAATGTTGATAGCTTGTTCATCAGTCGAGTCCGGCAGTTATCATTTTGGTTATTCCTATTTTATTACAACTACTTAATGTAGAATTCATTTAACTCGTAACAGTAATTTAATGGACATGTGTGAAACATTAACGAAATAATAAGTTCAAACATTTTCAATTATTGGTTTGTGTTTAATAAGTTAGGATATGACATACGTTAGTATGCAGTATGTGGTGGACACCTGAACATCCATATATTCTATTTAAACTTCCCATTTCAAAACCACAGGCTTTGACTTTGCTGTGATGGCTTTCCCATAAACGGAGAGAAAATCACTTATATGTAGGAACAAATGCGTTAGTGAAGTCTTCCCCAAACTCTTGCTCTATAGTGACATGACATGGCACCTTCACTGGAACTACAGGACCATATAAAAGCTCCGCACCATTATTCTATGAATCGAGTATGTGGTATTCTCCTGATATCCATCAAAACCAGATTAGACTATTAGACCACCAGACAGTGAATCATGACTTATTCAAGAGAATGTCTTTCCACTGTTTAAGACACTTCATTTCACACTTCCCATGTGGTGTTTGAGAGTAGCTTGTGAGTGGCTGTTCAGCCATGGAAACCCAATATATGAAGCTCTTGACGAACAGAGAACATGGTAGACGTTATTTTACACTATTCTTTTTAGCACTTGCCAGTCCACTTTTGTACCATGCTGCTGTTGTTTCTGCAATTTCCCGCTTCAGAATAACAGCTCTTAGGCAGGTCTTTGGCAAAATGTTGGAAAGGAGCATCCTAGGACAATGGCTGGCTGAAGGTCATTGAGTTCTTCGTGCAGGTTGGAGTTTTATCCTTTTTATTACAAATGTGCATTGCTTCAACAGCAGGCAGCAACATGTGAGCTTGGTGTAACAGCTGCACTTACAGTACCTCTTTATTTAGAAGTTTACTCATCCACTTGAGTGATAGATTTGTCTATGGAATTTCAAAGGCTGTACACATATTTCTCTACCTGTTAATAGTGTACTGACTGTATCCAATTCCACTACATGTAACGGGTGTCCACATAGTTTATGCCATGCAATGTATTTCTCTGGCATTTAAATTCAAAAAAGAAGGGAATTTATAAAAGTTGGACTATAAAAGTTGGGCTTGGGTACACTACATGACTTTTAAAGTCATAGCAGATTATAAGGAGACTGGGTATCTCACACTTCCCGACTGAGTTTTGCTGATTTTTATGGCAAATGAGAAATAGGTCCATCGCACACTAAACAACTAGCTTTCACACACTACACGACTTCAACCTGCTGTTGAACGGGACTGAACATGCCTCAAAACATGCGTCGTACCTTGGAGACTGAGAGTAAACATGGAGGCACAGAAGCTTGCACACACAATTATAGCAATAACTACCTAGGCAACTATTAATGCACATATACCCTGTAGACATAGTACTCTCTCTTTTTATTCTCTCTTTCTCCACTCACAATACAGGGTGGGCCATTTATATGGATACACCTAAATAAAATGGGAATGGTTGGTGATATCAACTTCCTGTTTGTGGCACATTAGTATATGGGAGGGGGAAAACTTTTCAAGATGGGTGTTGACCATGGCGGCCATTTTGAAGTCAGCCATTTTGGATCCAACTTTATTATTTCCAATGTGAAGAGGGTCATGTAACACATCAAACTTATTGAGAATTTCACAAGAAAAACAATGGTGTGCTGGTTTTTTTTAATGTTAATGTACTTTTTCTTTCCATAGAGTTTTTTTAACAATTTTTATGATATGAACCACTATAAGAAATACTGTTAAAAGTGCGGCCCATTGTGTTTGGATTGTCAATGCAACCATTTCTCTCCCACTTTTGACACACTGATATCAACATCGCAGAAGAAATGCTCTCCCGATCTGACCCCCTTAGACTTTTATCTTTGGGGTCATCTGAAGGCAATTGTCTATGCTGTGAAGATACGAGATGTGCAGCATCTGAAACAACGGATACTGGAAGCCTGTGCTAGCATTTCTTCTGTGGTGTTGCTATCAGTGTGTCAACAGTGGGAGAAGAGGGTTGCATTGACAATCCAACACAATGGGCAGCACTTTGAACACATTTGTGGTAGTTCTTGGAACTTACGTTGTACAGGCACTGATGCTCCTGTCACAACTCAGTTAACTTGTCCTCCATTCTAGAGGACCATTGCACGAGTGAATAACACATTTAAGCCCGAAAAGTAAACACGGGGGGCCTCATTCATGAAACCTTCGTAACCTTCGAGCAAACTGAGTAAACTACATGTTAAATGGATCTTCAACTCTCTGGTAGATTCACGAATGCTACGTAAACACCAGATTTGTTAGTAGAATGTGCGCATGTTACAATTAGCTTACAATTACCATCAACAATTATAACAACAATTATAATCAATGCCCATGAATAACAAATGACCACCACATGACTATGGCTTTGGATTAAGGAACCACAGAAAAAACAAAAATTAAAAAAGTCTCAGAAAAAGCAAAGACTATATTCTGATGTGGATGTTGGCTTTTTATTGAATGAAGTGGGTTCAAATCGACATCTTTTATTTTCAAGAGTCCAGGTACTTCAGTCCTAAAAAACCCGGCTTGCACATTATATGTACTGCAAATGCAGTTTCTTCAGGTTACCAGAATAGAACAGTCTAACATAAAGAGTTTTTCCACAGGAAGCTAATCTTAAAAACGTATGGGCAGGCGCTTTTCTCAAACTCCATCATCAAGCCTTTCTGTTGCTGGCGAATGAATTGGCAGCATTAGTAGTGAGACCTCTTTGTCAGGTATTATTCCTGGTGATGACAGTGATCAACAAATGGACCTAAATCTGATGGTAAGTTAAACAATATTAAACAGAGTGCTTGTTGAGTGTAATTTTGTTTACTGCAATTTATTGTATATTATATACTGCTTTAGTCAGTAATTTAATTCAAGTACATTCACGTCTATTGACACTTTTGGTGTCTTTCAGATGTTACGCACACTTTAAGCATGCTCAGGACCATGTGTGAATGTTGTTCGAAAATACTAACATTTTGGGACTATGGACATTTTCCTGATTTATAAATAAAGTATTTTATGAATGATTTACGTACAAATTCGTTCCACTCACATTTCCTGAATGATTCCCAGGAAGTTGACTTTTTGTGTTCAGTTTTCATTGGATGTTGACTGCACCAGTTCAGATTGAATCGCTGACCAGTATATACTACTAGATTATGCTCAGAGTTGGTTGAAAAATCAAAGATGTTTGATTTGCTCCCACTGGTCTGAAACATGATCGTAGGCCAAAAATTGGAGTCTGTGCCCCTCACGCACTACTGGCACTGGCGGAAAATCTTCAGACTAGGTCCAACCAGTACAGAATCAGACAGACTGAGAATCAGAGCCAAAATTGGGGTAAAAATTTCATAGTGTAACCCTGGTTTTTAAGTACAATCCAAGTTGAAACAAATGATGAGATCAGTTTATCACAACATGTGGATTGAAGCTTTTATGGTCAAGATAACATTTACATTTACAGCATTTAGCAGACGCCCTTATCCAGAGAGACTTACATTTGGTACAGTCTTACAATCCAAGCAATTGTGGGTTAAGGGCCTTGCTCAAGGACCCAACAGTGGCAGCTTGGCAGAGGTGGGATTTGAACCCTGGACCTTTTGGTCCATAGTCCAGTACCTTATCCACTAGGCTACCACAGTCTAATTAATAAAGCACTAATTACATAAACGACACCAAAACATAGACTGGTTGAACCAGGCTCACCTTAAGAAACAAAACCTTTGCACCACAGTTATGTGAGTATTGAGCCCAGCAGACTAGACCAGCTCCCACTGTGATTCTAATCAACACCACCACCTAGAATCCAGCTGGCCTTACAAGAGCCACAACTTCTTCCTCTGACCTGCTGTTGTAGCTGTAACATCTTCTGTCTCCCTGCTGAGCACAAGAGAGGACATCTTCTAACAGTTACGACTTGGACCGTGCAACCTGGCAACATTAGAATATAGTGTCATAACACAACCATTGATATAAATATAAAAAGAAATAGTATGCTGTCACTATTTAAAAGTCCTATAATGGCTCCAGTCTGCAATGCAAGCTGGCACACAGATGGCCAGGATCCAAAAGCTCCATCTAAGAGTGACCTCCCAAGCGAGGTTGGCTAATTGTGGCAGCATATTGAAAGACATGAAAGGAATTAAATGCTTGTTAAAGTGCCAACCACCGCCCCATTTAGAGCACAAATTACCCATGTGCAGAGCGTGCTATTGATGCATTTGCAACAAAGGTTCTAGCAGAATTAACTCTTTTGCCCCGATTTCTCCCTTGCAAGATACAAGACTTGGAGAGTGGCATAGCATGAACAGCAACCAGGTCGACGTAACAGGCTGAACACCAGCTGTCTTAAAGGAAAATGTAGAAAATCTCAGCTTGTAGAGGACTTTTCCAGCATTATACACTCACAGTTTATTCTATCACAAAGCAAATCCTTGCACCTGTTTAATCGGTGGGTATTAGAGTGTTAAAGACAACAAAGATGCCATTTACTCTACATCAATTAATCCATCTTGTGTATCAGGACTGTATCAGAATAGAGTTAAACCACAGTAAAATGTGTTTGCAAATGCACTCAAGATACATTTATAATCTGATTGCACAAACCATTTCATGAGTAGGTTTGATACGCATTGTAGCCACATAGTGAACAAGTTTATATGTATCCATCTCTTGTAGAGACCTTAATCTGACTACCAAAATCCCAATACAGTGATGCCTGGGGTCTTGAACCACCTAGAACTTACCAAGTTTTGTTCTCAATGCATTTTGACTAGAAAAATTTGTGTCGGTTCTTGTCATTTGCTCGGTACTCTGCGAACTTGCTTAATGTTGTATTAGTCGAGCTGCGCGACTCGTTTCAGCTGAAACTCGATTCACGATTCAGTACACAGTGATTCAGCTTCACAATACCAGTTCCTGAGTGAAGATCTATTGGAGACTATTTTTATCATGTTTTTCTTTATTTTTATATCTACAGTACTATATTCTTAGTGCAAATAAGTCTCCATGGGTCCTAAAAAAGGTTGTATTGACTGCCAACAGAAACAGGAAAACAAGAACTTAATGCTCCAGAAGACATAACAAGGTTACAGTTAGCATTAGCAGTTACTCTAGCATCGCGTTCACCAATACAGTAAGTGCTTTTAATCCATTACTCACTAAATTACATGAAGTTCAGCACTTTACATATAATGCCTTATACAGTGTGGATTATCTGGGAGTCTGGAAGAGATTAATTCAATGTATTTATTATTCCTTATTGTAAAGATTTGCTCATTCTTATTTGATTATTAATTTAAATGCATGTGGTTCCAATCTTATCAGGATACAATCCAGATTTTTTAATACAGGTATGCGCTGTTTAACATCCACATTGACCAAAATGGATGCTGACTGGATATCACCATAGTCACATAGATACTTTGTACATCGTATTTAAATTTTTAATTTTAATTAAAAACAATACTGTACTGTACAATACAGTAATTCTTATCTGTGTATCTCTTATAAAACTTGAAACACTTACCAAATATGAAAATGAAAGGCATGTAAAATCATGTTTTTTTTTCCTGCCTGCAATTCTCTTTTCTGTCATCAGGTGTCACAAGGGTTCACTCGTACTAGTTTTCTTGTCATTCAGACATCAATAAGCTGCATATTCTTAAAACCTCGGCTGTTAAAGTGAACAGATGTTGTTGTACAAAATACATGTACATTTTAATATCTAGTAACAGTTAAGTAAAAACTGGAAATATGGTCTTCAAAAGCAGCTGAAATAAAAATAAATAGTTAAATTAAAAAATAACCCCAAATCACAAATTATTTGTGTTTCATTAACTTGTTTTATGTTCCTTGCAACATTCTCATGAACGTATAATAGTGGCTGGTGAGAAGAATGAGGACGTTATGAAAAGCTACAGAGATCAAACTCACTTATTAGTGATGCACTTTTTTTTAGATAGCTTAGATGGTTTATACTGTCACCTTCCAGATCACTTAAATGTCTTTTTCAACCTTTCAAAGCCTGTTTGTAACAGTTGGGTGTCTCTGACTTGGTTTTGGTTCCACAATCACCAAGTCCAACAGCCAGGTAGAGAAATTGAATCAGGGCCAAGATCAAAATCAGTCCAGGATGGAGACTGTTTTAGCTTTTCCTCAAAGCATTACATGACATTAATGCTAGTTCAGCATATAAAGTGGTGGCCGAGTCTAGTGTCTTTCCACTGGTTTTACACAATCTTCATAGGCGGTTATAGACCTGAGGCAAAAACAGCATCTGTCCCTTCTGACTGATTTTTTTTATTTATTTCCAGACTATCACAATTACGTTACAGACAAGTCCTATTTGCTTGCCACAGCCATAGGCAAGACATATTGTAGAGTGAAAGAAAAACAGACACACCAGCAGATGGCTCATTGTGAAGCTCTTTACTGAACTATCCTGAATCCATTGTGAATTAGCTCTTATACGAGCTGAATATGAATGAAAACTTTAGACCTTGGATATGGGTTTTTCTCAGCCCTTGCAAATAAAAAGGCACTGCCCTGTTTTTTGTAATTTGTGCCAAATATACATAGATGAGCCAAAACATTATGGCCACTCATTGATCAAATAATGTTGATTTACTTGTTACAACTGAATGTTATATATCAGATGGTAAGTGAACAGCTGGGTAGGACTGGGTAGGAGCATTTCTGAAACGGGAAGGATTTTGAGGTAGTTAAATCAGAAACATTGAAGTCCTGATGGGACCAGGATGCACTGTGAAAAGAAGTCAAGACTGGGGAGGGAGTATAATACTTTGGGTAATGTTCTACTAGGAAACCTTTGGTCAGGAAAGTCATGCATACAGTGGTGCTTGAAAGTTTGTGAATCCTTTAGAATTTTCTATATTTCTGTATAAATATGACCTAACACATCATCATATTTTCACACAAGTCCTAAAAGTAGATAAAAGAACCCAGTTAAACAAATGAGACAACAATATTATACTTAGTCATTTATTTACTGAAGAAAATGATTCAATATTACATATTAGTGAGTGGCGAAAGTATGTAAATATTTGCTTTCAGTATCTGGTGTGACCCCCCTGTGCAGCAATAACTGCAACTAAACGTTTCCTGTAACTGCTGATCAGTCCTGCATACCGGCTTGGAGGAATTTTAGCCCATTCCTCCATACAGAACAGCTTCAGCTCTGGGATGTTGGTGGGTTTCCTCACATTAACTGCTCGCTTCAGGTCCTTCACAAACATTTAGATTGGATTAAGGTCAGGACTTTGACTTGGCCATTCCAAAACATTAACTTTATTCTTCTTTAACCATTCTTTGGTAGAACGACTTCTGTACTTAGGGTTGTTGTCTATCTGCATGATCCAGCTTCTCTTGAGATTCACTTCACAGACAGATGTCCTGACATTTTCCTTTAGAATTCTCTGATATAATTCAGAATTCATTGTTCCATCAATGATGACAAGCCGTCCTGGCCCAGATGCAGTAAAACAGGCGCAAACCATGATACTACCACCACCATGTTTCACAGATGGGATAAGGTTCTTATGCTGGAATGCAGTGTTTTCCTTTCTCCAAACAGAACGCTTTTGTTTTAAACCAAAAATTTCTATTTTGGTCTCATGCGTCCACAAAATGTTCTTCGAATGGCCTTCTGGTTTGTCCACGTGATCTTTAGCAAACTGCAGATGAGGAGCAGTGTTTTTGTTTTTCTCCTTGTAACCCTGCCATGCAAACCATTGTTGTTCAGTGTTCTTCTGATGATGGACTCATGAACATTAACATCAGCCAATGTGAGAGTTGCTTAGAAGTTACCCTGGGGTCCTCTGTATTAAATGCCTTGCTCTTGGAGTGATCCTTGTTGGCCGACCCCATACATTCATGTTTTAGATGTTTTACTATTCCACGGAGGCAAACAATTAAAGAATACAAGCTGTACAAATCAGAAGAGCATGGTCAAATTCTCTGTTCTTTGTAATGGGCCAAATATTTAGATGGCTTGCAAGAATGTCCTTGTCTTCCCAGTCTTTTAAAATGTGTTTTTTTTTTATTATGCATTTTCTTTTGCATTTCTGCTTAAGGACATTGAAATCTACTTACATTTTAACTTTACAAAGGATTATGGAAATAATTGTGTATCAGTGGAAGGTTGGGTTTAGATTTTGGCATCATCCAAGCCCACCAGACTGGTAGTTTGTCACACCTGCGCATCACGCCCACCTTCCACCACTTTCTCTCTCTCCAACCTTCCATCATTTGCACCTGTCACTCATTTTCTAGACTTTTTCTTTCCTCTATTTATACCTTCTTGGTTCTCACTCTCTTTGCTAAGTCTCGTGATTCCTACCTCGTTTCTAAGCCCCTACTATCGTTTCTACCTACCCCATCCCTTCATGCATCTCGTCCAGCCGTGGTTATCACTCTACCTATTCAATTGCTTGATATATCTTTATCCTAAGTTGTGTTTATCGCTCGCTCGACCTACCTAGTCTCTACGTACTTCTTCTATTCCGTCTCTCATCTCTCCTTAACCCACTCGCTTATCTCCTCGTCACATCTGTTTTCTTATCCGTACTCGTTTCGTTCATTTAGTTTGCCTGTTTGTTTTTAAAAACGCCTTCTTTGGTCTGATCCACACCCTGCGTGTCTCCTATACCTCAGCTGGCATGACAGTAGACTTAGCCGCGTTTGGAGGCAGCAGGATCCGATCAGACTCGCTCAGACTCTAACCAGTCCCTATGATCGGTAGCCAGCTTTCCGAACTTTGTGCTCAGCTAGCCGAAGTAACACGAGTTATCACACAACTCGCAGAAAACCAGTGCTCACTGGTGCCCACTGTGGACGAGCTCTCACAGCGCGAGTCACAGTGTAATCAGTGCCTGGTTACCGCGACCTCCGGGGTGTTAGTTCCGTCCCCTTCCAGCTCTCCGCCAGCAGTCGAGATCGCATTACCTGTGAGATTGGATGGAAACCCAGAGCTTTATAAGAAGTTCTGGTCACAATGCTCGTGTTAATTCAGGCTCTATCCCCCCAGCTCTGAATATGCTGGGTTGTCACTGGTGGTTTCATGCCTTTCAGGCAGAGCACTGCAGTGGACCGCTGAGAGGTGGCCGCAAGTTCAAACCGAGACTTGTGACCAGTTCTTGGATGCGCTTGGGGCAGTTTTTAGTGAGCCAAACATTCCCGAAGCTCCAGTGTTCAGTGTGTCTACGCCGAGGGCTCAGCTCACCAGCCTTCAGCCAGTGCTTCAGTTCGCACCCCCACGTCCATTCAGGGGTTGCCCATCCCAGAGTCCGGTCCGGGGTCGCCTGTCCCAGAGTCCATTCAGGGGTCACCCATCCCAGAATCCGTTCAGGGGTCGCCCATCCCAGAATCCGTCCAGGGCTTGTCCATTCAAAGAGACAGAGGTCATCGCTTCTCGAGACCGTCCAGAAGTTGTCTTTCCCAGATACCGTCCAGAGGTCATCTTGGCCCATTTTTATCGCTCGACCTACCTAGTTCTTCTATTGCGTCTCTCGTCTCTCCTTAACCTGCTCGCATATCTCCTCGTCACGTCCTTATTCTCATCCGTACTCGTTTCGTTCATTTAGTTTACCTGTTTTCCTTAAAGGCCTCCTTTGGTCTGATCCACTTCCTGCATGTGTCTCTTATCCCTCAGCCGGCATGACATAGTTAGAATGAATCAGGATGTGGTCAGTATCAGGTCAGGATGCCCATCCATAAATGTTAATTTTCTGTTCTCCACTAGACTCTTATCAACAACAAGGCCCTGACTATTGGTTTCTTGGCACAGGGATGGGGTTGGCTCTTTTCCCATGTCTACCTGAGATGGCTAAATACTACTGTATTAACTGTAATAGTTTCCATCAGAAAAAAATGGTCGGACACATACAGTACTCTGCAAAAACCATTAGATTTAATAATGGTATTATGACCATATATAACAAACATATTGTCAACAATTGGACCCAAAAATTTTAAACTTCAAAAATCCAACATCCAAAATACTCTATTCCAATGATCTTCATTCCAATCTTTGTGAGCTTTAACATATCTTTTTACTCTGCTGCTAACTTTCCAAAAAGATAATTCTTGATCAAACTTCTTCAGACTGTTGAAGGCCTAAGACTTTTGCACAGTAATGCAGCTTAATGATTTGGTTTCTACCGCCACAGAGATAACTTTGATCTCACCACCATTCTCATCTAAAAAAATTAATTATGAGGGTGGAGAACATAAAAAGAGCCACTGGAAGCACATGGCCCACTGGGGCACCCCATGTCATCTCAGTAAATTCAAGGTGTTTCACCTTTTCAAATAAAATATGAAAGCCAATGCTTTCGATGCAGGAGAGTCCTGAGCAGCAGTGTATGAATGAATGGGCTGCATATTGATCAAAAACAAGTAAAATATTTATTAAGGTAAATTCCACAGAGCCAGTTCCTAAGACACTAACGAGTCTCATTTAACTGAGTCAAGCCAGCAAACTGAGCTCACAGCTAAAACAACCTCTTAGTCAAGGCTGAAACAGTTATTTTCTAAATGAGGACTTAATTGATAAATATTGGAGCATTTAGAATTTCAGGTACAGTGATGATACAAAGTCATGATAGAGTTATGGTGCTGCAGTGACAGTGCAAACGGTTTCATACCTTGTGTAATGCACAATAAAAATGAATATTAAAGAATCTACAAACGAAATATTACCATATACCATCTCTTTAAAGTGGTGCTTGAAAGTTTGTGAACCCTTTAGAATTTATTATATTTCTGCATAAATATGACCTAAAACATCATCAGATTTTCACTGCAGATGAGCAGCATGTTCGTTTTGGAGAGCAGTGGCTTTCTCCTTGCAACCCTGACATGCACACCATTGTTGTTCAGTGTTCTTCTGATGATGGACTCATGAACATTAAGATTAGCCAATGTGAAAAAGGCCTTCAGTTGCTTAGAAGTTACTCTGGGGTCCTTTGTGACTTTGCCAACTATTACTCAGATTTTGCACAAACAACTATTGCTCTTGGAGTGATCTTTGTTGATCCACCTCTCCTGGGGAGGGTAACAATGGTGTTGAATTTCCTCCATTTGTAAACAATCTGTCTGACTGTGGATTGGTGGAGTCCAAACTCTTTAGAGATGGTTTTGTAACCTTTTCTGAGGTCTTTTCTGAGTTCTTCAGAAATCTCCTTTGTTCATGCCATGATACACTGCCACAAACATGTGTTGTGAAGAGCAGACTTTGATAGATCCCTGTTCATTAAATAAAACAGGGTGCCCATTCACACCTGATTGTCATCCCATTGATTGAAAACACCTGACTAATTCCACCTTCAAAT
>JAJAGP010006815.1:0-17921 GCA_025084515.1 Ancistrus triradiatus | reverse complement strand
AAGGTCAGGACTTTGACTTGGCCATTCCAAAACATTAACTTTATTCTTCTTTAACCATTCTTTGGTAGAACGACTTGTGTGCTTAGGGTTGTTGTCTTGCTGCATGACCCACCTTCTCTTGAGATTCAGTTCATGGACAGATGTCCTGACATTTTCCTTTAGAATTCTCTGATATAATTCAGAATTCATTGTTCCATCAGTGATGGCAAGCCGTCCTGGCCCAGATGCAGCAAAACAAGCTCAAACCATGATACTACCACCTCCATGTTTCACAGATGGGTTAAGGTTCTTATGCTGGAATGCAGTGTTTTCCTGTTGTACACAATCTGTCTGACTGGGTATTGGTGGAGTCCAAAATCTTTAGAGATGGTTTTGTAACCTTTTCCAGCTTGATGAGCATCAACAGCTCTTTTTCTGAGGTCCTCAGAAATCTTCTTTGTTTGTGCCATGATACACTCCCACAAACATGTCTTGTGAAGAGCAGACTTTGATAGATCCCTGTTCTTTAAATAAACAGGGTGCCCACTCACACCTGATTGCCCTACAATTGATCGAAAACACCTGACTCTACTTTCACCTTCAAATTAACTGCTTATCTTAGAGGTTCACATACTTTTGCCACTGACTAATATGTAATAGTTTATCATTTTCCTCAATAAATAAATGACCAAGTATAGTATTTTTGTCTCATTTAACTGGGTTCTCTTCATCTACTTTTAGGACTTGTGTGAAAATCTGATGATGTTTTAGGTCATATTTATGCAGAAATATAGAAAATTCTAAAGGGTTCACAAACTTTCAAGCGCCACAGTGGCTCAAAGCACACACTGTTCATCATCCTGAGAACACCATCCCCACAGTGAAGCGTGGTTGTAAACAGATGTCTGATTTTTGTTTAATTACCTTTTGTGACACAATAAAAACATTTCAAATTTAGACTGTTAGTCATCAAATGCTAAACAACCCAGTTAAGTGCATTTTAATTCCACGTTGTAACACCACACAATGTGGAAAAGGGGGAGAAAACTTATGTGAGGCACTGATTCACTTCTGACTTCATAACGAAATCTCAAATGAGTGCATTTCCCCCGTTTTGTTCTTGTCCTGGTCACTAAACCACTTTGATGAGCTAGTTAGTCTTGCAAACTGCACCTATCACCTACTAAATAATGCACTATGATGAAACCAATTCTGTTATGTTAAACTTTTTATTATATAATCACCTATACAGGGTTTAAAATCTGCTTTCAATTATATACAGAGCTGTGAGAAGCTCTGGGTGTCACGCCCACAACCAGCGCCGCTCCATCGACACGCAACCTGCCTCGCTCGTCCTCTCCCTCCTATTAACCACCTGCACCTGTTCCCGTTTTTGCCTCTCTCTCTCCCTCTATTTATGCCCCATTCAGTTCCCCATTTTGTTGCTACACCACAAGGTTCCTTACCTCGTCTAGTAGCTCCTGCATTGCCTTCGCTTTGTAGACCGAATAAACAAGCTTTACGTTCTCACAAACTCGCGTTTGTCTCCTGCCTCCCATTCGGCGTTACAGTTGGTGTAGCCAACATGGAGACAGCGGTTGGTGGTCCCCGACCACAGCAGAGCAGCTCGTCGAACTCCGCTCCCAACTCCAGGAAGTGGCTCAAGTGGTTTCCCTGCTGACTGACAATCAGCGCTCGCTCAACTCGCCGATCCCCTCCGTTAGCGAGCTTACTCAACGCGTGTCACAGCTAACGCCGTCCCCCGCCGCTGCGGTGCTTCCTGCCTCAGTTCTGCTTCCTCCCAGCCCTCCGCGGGCCTCGCACTCAGCATACAGGATCGTTCTGCCGGAGAAGTACGACGGCAATCCGGAACGCTGCGAAGGCTTCCTGTTGCAATGCGACCTGTACTTCGCTCACTCACCACCAGAGTCTGACGCGGCCCGCATCGCCTTGATAGTCTCCCTCCTCTCCGGCCGGGCCTTGGATTGGGCCACCGCCATCTGGTCACAGCAAGGTGAGGAGGCCAGGGACTACGGCCGCTTCCTGACCGCCTTCCGCACAGTATTCCAGCATCCTCGCGAAGGGCGATCTACCGGTGACGTTCTGCTCTCTCTACGCCAGGGCCGGCGCTCCGTCGCCGACTACGCCCTTCAGTTCCGCACCCTGGCGGCACAAAGCGGTTGGAACACACCCGCCCTTCTCTCCGCGTTCCACCAAGGCCTGCGTCCCGACCTCAACCTGTCTCTAGAGGAGCTTATCACTCTCACCATTCGTCTGGACCAGCTCCTCGTCCCCCGGCCTGCCTCTGCTCCTCGGCCCGCTCCTCGGGTTGCCCCTCTGGACACCCGCGATCCTTCGCCTCCGGCTGAGCCCATGGAACTCGCTTGCGCCCATCTCGCCGTCGCCGCTTCGAGCAGGGCCTCTGCTGTTACTGCGGCTCGGACCGTCATCTGCGTCCTGCACGTGATCTTGCTCCGCCTCTCGGACCAGCCAGCACGCGTGCCAGGGACCCGGCACGCACACCCCGGGTGAGTCGACTCCCTCCTGATTCCTCCTTCACTCTGCCTGTGCTTTTGCGGCTCGCTCACGCTGACGTCTCTCTCACAGCCCTGATCGACTCCGGCGCCAGGGAACTTTCATCGCCGAACGCATTGTACCGAGTGGAAGATCCCCTGCACCACACTCCCCGCCGGTCGCCGGATCACCGCGGCTGATGGCCGTCCTCTCGGCTCGGGTCTGCTTACTCGTGTCACCGTTCCTCTCTGCCTTCTTACCAGCGCCACCCATCAGAAGTCCCTCACTCTGCTTCCCGTGAGCTCCCTTGCATTTCCTGTCATCCTGGGGCTCCCTTGGCTTCGCCGCCACGATCCTCTCATTTCCTGGTCCGCCCGCGAGCTCGTCCGCTGGTCTCCGTGGTGCCAAGCTCGCTGTCTGCTCCGTCCAGTCCTGCAAGTCAACTCTCTTCTGCTCTCCGATTCTTCGCCTCTCCCGCAGAACGTGCCCGAACACTACAGGGACCTGGCTTCAGTCTTCGCTACGGGTTCACCTCCTCCTCTCCCTCCACACCACTCCTACGACTGCACCATCAACCTCCTCCCGGGCGCACCTCTACCTAAAGCCCGCCTGTATCGTCTCTCAGCAGCCGAAGAACGATCCATGTCGGACTAAATCGCCAAGTACCTGAAGCTCGGCTTCATCCGTCCTTCCACCTCGCCCGTGTCAGCGGGGTTCTTCTTCGTTCCCAAGCGCGACGGAGGCCTCAGACCCTGCATCGACTACCGGGAGCTGAACCGCATCACCCGCAGGTACGCCTACCCGCTCCCACTGGTCCCCTCGGCCCTCGAACAGCTCTGCTCATCACGCTGGTACACCAAACTGGACCGTGTCAAGGAGGGCAATGAATGGAAAACCGCCTTCAGCACCAGCTTGGGTCACTACGAGTACCTGGTGATGCCCTTCGGCCTGGCGAACGCGCCTTCGTTCTTCCAGGCGTTCATCAATGACGTGCTTCGGGACATGCTTGGCCAGTTCGTCACCGTCTACCTGGACGACATCCTGGTGCATTCACCGGATTTTGCCACCCACGTCTCCCACGTCCGCCAGGTGCTCGAGAGGCTTTGACTCCACCATCTCCGTGTGAAGGCGGAAAAATGTGAGTTCCATACTCAGTCTGTGCGTTACCTCAGCTACGTGATCTCCCCCTCCATGGTCGCCTTTTTTTCGCACAAGCTCACTCCTGCCGAGCGCAACTACGACGTGGGCGACGGTGAACTGCTGGCCATCAAGCTGGCCCTGGAAGAATGGAGGCACTGGCTCGAGGGCTCCAAACACCCCTTCACAGTTCTCACCGACCACAAGAACTTGGAGTACCTTCGCTCGGCCAAACGCCTCAACGCTCGCCAGGCCCGTTGGACTCTCTTCTCGATTCGCGTTCTCCATCACCTATCGCCCTGGGACGAAGAACACCAAGGCGGACGCGCTATCCCGCAGCCTCGACCTCGAGCCAGCCGCCCCGGAGGCACCCACGCCCATCCTCCCGGCTTCATGCACCATCGGCGCAATCCATTGGGACTTCGAGCGCGAGCTGGACGACAGGCTCTCCCAAACGCGCGTTTCGCTTAACTGCCCGCCAGACAAGAGGTTCGTGCCCTCCGATTTCCGAAACTGCCTCCTCGCCTGGGCTCACCTCTTCCTGTGTTCTGGTCATCCTGGGGAGACCCGCACCCATCAGCTCCTGGCGGCGCGTTACTGGTGGGAGAACATGCGCAAAGACGTGCGCCGCTTCGTGTCATCCTGCAGCGTTTGCGCGCAGGCCAAGACTCCTCGCACTCTTCCCTCGGGTCTGCTCCATCCTTTGCCAGTACCGCAACGACCCTGGTCACACATCGTGCTCGACTTCGTCACGGATCTCCCTTCCTCCCGCGAATTCACAGCCATCCTCTCCATAGTCGACTGCTTCTCCCGTGCCGTCCGCTTCGTTCCTCTGCCCAAGATCACCTCCGCGCTTCAGACAGCAGAATGCCTATTCGAACACGTTTTCCGCTACTTCGGCATCCCGGAGGACATACTCTCAGAACGGGGACCCCAGTTCTCCTCAGCGGTGTGGCGCGCGTTCCTGGGCAAGTTGGGCTCCTCCATCAGCCTTTCCTCGGGTTACCACCCCCAAACCAACGGTCAGTGTGAGCGCACCAACCAGGAACTGAAGAAATTCCTCCGGTGCTACTGCCTCCACAATCACCACAACTGGTCACAGTTCCTTCCCTGGGCCGAAATAGCCCAGAACTCTCTCCGGCACTCCTCCACCGGTCTCACGTTGTTCCAGTGCGTCCTGGGCTTCCAACCCCCCTTCGTGCCTTGGGATTCCACGCTCTCGGACGCCCGGCCGTCGACGACTGGTTTCGCCGCAGCGAAGACATCTGGTGCCAGGTCCACCTCAGAATCGACAAGGCCATCCGCCGCTACAAGAGGCACGCCGACCGGCACCGTCGCTCCGCTCCCACCTACCAACCAGGAGACCGCGTCTGGCTGTCGACCCGGGGACTGCGCAGCTTACAGGGATGTACCCCTTTTTCTCTTTGCTTTCTGGGTCCTTACAAGATAACCCACCGTATCAATGAAGTCACCTACCGTCTGCTATTACCTGCTCATTTACGCATCTCTCCGTCATTTCATGTGTCGCTCCTGAAACCCTGGGTCCCCGTCCTGCTGGCGGAGTCCTCTCCATCCGACCAGCCTCCGCCCACCGGCTCGCTGGAGGCTCCCACCTACACGGTCCGTCGCCTCCTGGACTCCCGCCGGCGCGGCGCGTGCCTCCAGTACCTGGTTGAGTGGGAGGGCTACGGCCCCGAGGAGAACAGCTGGGTGGATGCGAAGGACGTCCTGGACCCCCTCCTCATCCAGGAGTTCCACGCCGCCCGACCCAACCGACCGGCCCCCAGGTCGCGCGGCCGCCCGCGCAAGTCCTCCTCGCTCCTCCGGGCCTCCGGCTCTCGCCGCACCCCCGCCTGCGCGAGTCCTTCGAGGGGGGTACTGTCACGCCCACAACCAGCTCCGCTCCATCGACACGCAACCTGCCTCGCTCGTCCTCTCCCTCCTATTAACCACCTGCACCTGTTCCCGTTTTTGCCTCTCTCTCCTTCTATTTATGCCCCATTCAGTTCCCCGTTTTGTTGCTACACCACAAGGTTCCTTACCTCGTCGAGTAGCTCCTGCATTGCCTTCGCTTTGTAGACCGAATAAACAAGCTTTACGTTCCCACAAACTCGCATTTGTCTCCTGCTTCCCATTCGGCGTTACATTGGGCTAATAAGGATATGCAAGTTGAACAAATTTGTTTTGCAATGAAGGTACTCAGAACATGGCAAAATTAATCCTGTTGTCAAAAAAAGATTTAAATGCAGCACAGTGAAATACAGAGACAAAAATGTGTCTGTGAACTGTTATATTAGTGGGGTGGCACCCTTTAATAGTTATTTGTTCAGCGTATGAACATTACAGGAATACAAATGAGGACAAGTGTCTACAAATCTGGAGAACAGGTCTAAGTTAAGCAGCATGGAGTATAATGCAGTGTCCTCATAAGGGTATGCAGGGGCGTAGGAGGTTAAGACTACATGGGAAGCCCAGCTTTGCCTCAAATGAATTAAAAGGTGGTAATGAAATGTTTACCGAAGTGTTTATTTATGCTATTAATTTAATTTTTGTGGAATCTAATTATTATATATCTCACTGCAGTATCACGATGTTTATTCTTTCTTTCTGGTAAAGTCTGCAAAATCTTCCTTGAAGAAGATTGTTCGACCTCTCAAAGTAAATTAGGAATTCAATTGGTGTTATAAGTAGGCAGGAAAGTGACTTAAAAAAATTGTGATTTAACTGAAACTAGATTTTTCTTTTTTTTCTCTTTGAATTTCTAACATATTTTTAGATCGTTCTACATAAAATTGTAACCCATTGTCCTTATTGTACATTTTTATGTATTATATTTCTGTAAGTTATGTTTATTAGGTTGTAAAACTAATTAATTTTCCATTTTCAATCTCTGGACTGAAACCTCGAGCAGCTTTCTCCCCAACGCTACTTCGCATCTGGGTACGAAACGAGCGTTTAGACGCACACTAAAACTCTCAGCATAGATGGTGCGACCGAGCTGTAGCGAAGTGCAGATGGCGTGACCGCAATAAATGACGCATCTCCTCATCAACAGTTGCACTGGCTGCTGGTTGTTGACGCTGTTGCCATAGTGTTTATGTCATTAGGTGAATTTAATATGTTTGTTAGGAGGCCTCATTAATCTGCGTCTGCGTTTGCAGATAGCCTAATTAATCTGCGTCTGAGTTCTTGGTTCTATTTAACGCAAGCTATAGGGATTTCCACTTGTAAGGAAAATAACCATACATGGAGGGGAGCGGGGCATCCTTGACTATAAGCGAATCAAAAACTGCTTATTAAGATGACAACTCTCTAAGCCAATCAGAAAACACGACCATCAAACTCTCTCACACTCACTATCAAACTCTCTTATATTCACTATCAAAAAATGCCTACGAGTTTGATGGTGAGTGTGAGAGAGTATTACAGTGTGTGCGAGAGGTAAGTTTGAATAATGGCATAAACGGCTTCTCATATTATCGAGTATGTCACTCACTTTACAAAAAACCTTAAGAATTTGTGTATTTGTCCTTTGTCCTATGTCCTGTAGCCAGGTATGATAGACAACTGCACACAACTATCATTATTTATGAAATCCCTGGAAATATTGAGATATCATTTTGTTTTTCAGTCTTGCACATTCCTAGCCTGGACCCCCCCAGGACCACCACATATCAGGTATTGTTTGGGTGGTGGATCATTCTCAGCACTGCAGTGACATTGATGTGGTGGTTGTGTTATGTTAATATATGTTGTTCTGGGATGAGTGGATCAAACAGCAGTGGTGCTGGAGTTTTAAAACACCTCACTTTCACTGCTGGACTGAAAATAGTTGGACAACCAAAAATATCCAGCCACCCGCATCTTCTGGGTAGCATCCTGTGAAGGTTTACAGCATGACTATCACAAACTGTGCAACAACACATGAGCTGCTGTGTCTGACTTTACATCTACAAGGTGGAGCAATAACTGGAGCTGATAACATGGACAGTGAGTGTGGAAACAAGGAGGTGGATCTAATAAAGTGATCAGTGAGTGTAGATTACTGCGGGTTGTAGTTTAGTCCTTCTCCTGTATAATAGACAATATGAAAATAAACCTCAGAAAATCTTTGATCTAGTCAAATGAATGAAGGAATAATACAGGGCTCTATTTAGATTTCCTGTTGATTTGTATCCTTTCTTTATCTTCCTTCCACCCTCATGCTCCTCAGAGGGGAGTAGAAAGGTCCATCTCTCATCTTACAGTGAAAGCTTCCAGCTCCTCTATGCTCTTGCCGGCTGTGTGTTTACTGT
This sequence comes from Ancistrus triradiatus, assembly GCA_025084515.1. Classification (NCBI taxonomy): domain Eukaryota; kingdom Metazoa; phylum Chordata; class Actinopteri; order Siluriformes; family Loricariidae; genus Ancistrus; species Ancistrus triradiatus. The sequence continues at coordinate 9,996 of JAJAGP010006815.1, read as the reverse complement.
TGTGAGGCCGATCTAAGAACATGGGGATTTTCCCACCAGGATGGGGGAAGCAAAGGCTCGGAGGGCTACAAGAAGGCCATCTTGTTGGGAAGTGCTGTGTTTACATTCATTGTTTAGCGTAATCTATAGGGAGGACTGTCACACTATGTTGCTAATGGTTTATCCATCTGTTGGCATTTTGGAGAAGTTTGTAATCCCTCACCACAAGTAGCTAAGATATGACATGGCCAAATAAACACATTTAGATTCTTCATTTGGACTGCTTTTGTAGGGTCATTTAGTTAGCTGACTAGCAAAACTTCTGTTGATGTCAATACATTGTAGCTTCCTGTCACAGAGTAGCTAAATGACAAAGTATTTACATTGATCGATGGGGTCACTACCTTGTTAGTTTTTTGTGACCCAGGAATGCTTTTGAAATTTTAATCGGCTGGTCATTTTTAAAAAATCGGAATCGGCCAAGAAAAATGCAGTGCATCTCTAGTCTTAACTGCAAAGTTCAGGGCACAACATTATCCTATGATTTAAGGGCATCACTAAAAGGACCTTCGGTTTGTTGAAAGCGTATTATTGAAGTTACAAATTGCACTTTTAATTATAGTTATAAAATATGCACCCTGAACCTTTCCTTGTTTGTTTTTACATCTTTCGTTTAATTCAAATGTTGATAAATGGTATAGCAGTAATTTAATTAAATATAATGGTGCCATTTTGCTATTGTTTATTTATTTGTAGTTCATTTTGTGAAAAAATAAAATAACATGCATATATCATCATTACATTCACACATATAACGTTTCATTAGATTTTTTTTCAATGACTGTACTAAATTGCCGTTACAATATTTGATATTGAACTTGTACTGATGAAGCCTGTGTATCGATGTAACCTTTTTCCTGCCATGAATATAACCAAGTGTGCTGATGTGACGTTAAATAAACCAAATAAACAAACACACATTTTGATAGGCCTCTCAAATGATATAGAGCACATAACTAGAGTTTGTAAAAGGGGGCAAATGTGTTAGGAAATTTGCTTTTATGTCTTCGTCATTACTATGTGACAGCAATATGCATCATATAAAGACATGAAACTTTACTGCACGGGTTAACATCATGTCTGGCAGTTGAGATAACAGCTTGAAAATGCCGTACATACAAAATAAAAAAAATACAATTAACAAAAAGTATTGTTCTGGTAGTCGCTTTTGTGTTTTTGTATTTATAGAATTATTATAAAATAAAAAGTGCATTCTGTTGACAGAAAGTGTCAGATAGGAGCAGAAATGTAAACGATCCTGATTATCACAATATAATTTGGGCAATTAACATGACTAAATGTTTAAATCGTTTGGCAACCCTAATATTTGACATTAATAAGAATTACACTTCAGTGGAAAACTGAATAGAACAGTATAGATGATAAACATGAAAGGGAATGGAAATCATCTTTATTTAACATCGTATCAGCTTCAATGGTCATTTCATGACAAGCACAATATTACATCGAAACTAGTCATACATACTCACACCAGGCCAATTTTGCGTAATCAATTAACTTAATGCATGTCTTTGGACTGTGGGAGGAAACCAGATCACTTTGAGTAAACCCACTCATACACAGGGAGGATGCAAACTTATTACACATGAACGCATCCAAAATCCATTGCTTAATATTAAATAACTTTTGTGATCTCTGGAAACACCTGAAGTGGTAGTTGAATCAGGAAAAACTTCACACGTTTTCATGTAGAGAAAAACTACCTAACTGATCATTATGTTAGTAAAAAATCAGCTTTACACACCCACTTACATAATCTCCAATGACCTCAGTTCTCTTAACTGTCAGTTATCAGACAGACTGACACATCACCAGAAATATAGTTTGCTGCATAATTACACTGTAAGAAAAGAACCAGGCAATAACACTTTAATGTCAACATTGTCAGAACCCATCCTGTTTGTCTACATAAATGATTGTTTGAAAACACTAACTAAAAATCTAAACTTGATTTTATGTTAGCGCTTAGATTATGTTTGGTTTGAAAGATTTTAAAGTTTTATATCCACACACATCATAAATCATTGAATGACAAGGAAAATACACACATTTCAAGTTTATTTTCTGTTGCACCACTAAGCCACTTGATGTTTTCACACATGCCAGAATCAACAAGTCTGTACCTGGGATATATTCTGGGCTTTTGGAAGAGGAAAATCTTTTTCACACAGACCTGTTCATTCCCAATAGTTGATCTATATTATGTTTAATTAAAGCTAGCGACTGTATTTAATGACCTGTGACATTGCATACAGTATGAACACAATTTATTGGGTTTTGTCTGGTCAACTTTATGTCATTTGTTAATATACATCCATTCCTACATTTCAGCAGCTCAGGCACAGATTGTTTTGAAGCACAATCTGAGCACTGGTCAGCGGGGTGAGGTGGGGGGGGGGGGGGATCACACCTTGGCATGGTTCAAGGCAACCGGGCTCAGTGTGAGTATACCCTGAGACTTGGGAACCTATCCCGGCACTGATGGAGAAAGAGAGAGCTTCTGCAGCTGATCTTGTGGTGTCAGCTACTGGACTTTCGGGTGTCAGTAACCCACAACACAGCTCAATAACCTACAGACCTGGGGACTGAACCAGAGTTGATCTGGTTTGATTCCTAACTGTCGCAAGGAGAAACCTGTAGGTTATGGAGCTGTGTTGCGGGTTGCCAGCACCAGAAAGTCCAGAGGAGGATTCCAACAGATCTGCCAACATCGTGATTCACGTGTTTATCTTACTTTAAAGATACTTGCTTGAAAACTGAGCCCTGAAAAAGAGCTCAAAAATGTCTTGTTCATACCAACACTTTATTTGATTTAATGTGAAGTCCTTTTATAAGAACTTTTAATTTGTCAAATAATGGTTGTTCTAGTGCATTATGTTACACTCAACAATGTTTTCCCCCTGAAACATTTTATTTGGAATATGAATAGATGCCCAAAGATGCAAATATGCTGAACATTATTTTTATGCTGATTGCAACTAGGCAGATTCTTCTGGTTTAAGCAGCATTATCAGTTCTACATTACACAATCTGTGTTAACATGCATGCAAGCCACATTTTCTGACTGCAGTGTTGGAAGTGCATCATAATTAAAGTGAACCATAGCAAAATAAATAATACCCGTATTTCATGTTATTTTAAAATTCAGTTAAATCCATAATTACTGTTCTAGTATTTCAAAACAATAACAAAGTAGAATAAACTCAGTTGGATGAAAGTTATCCTCAGCTGTTTTGTTGTCAGCAACTATAAATGTATCCCTCATCATTAATCCACAATTTGTCTTTTTGCCTATAAGGCATCTGGTGCACAACAGTTTCATAAGGACAGAGTTACACAATGAAACTGTGCCACATCATACACTGTGCCCCAAAGCCTACTTAGGCATACATGTCGGCTTTGCTGTTTGTATTTATTATGGATGGTACTGATAAGGCCTACTTTTTCTATGATCTGAATGTGTTTAGTGGTAGTAGTCTAAAACAGGTCTTTCCTGTGAAGGTGACTATAAGAATAGACACTACTACTGGGCATTGTGGTAATAAAATAAAGGATTTGAGTCAGTGTAATGCTAAACATGTCATACAGTTGGTTATACAGATACAGTATATGTAGTTAGAAAATCATTTATTTTCCTTTCTTTTGGCTGTGTAACATTACATCATAAAATGTTAATCCCACATTCTGAATTATACGCTATTTGTTATCAACAGATAAAAAATAATATCATCCATACACAGTCGTTAAAGTCCCCCCTATTAATGCAACTTGCAGTTTTAAATATGTCAGTGTTGTATTGACCATAACACATGATATACAATAGTATTAAAATAACACAAGCCACAAGTATTTTGCTTCCTGAACACTTTGGATGTATTTTAGGAATTTGGGTTTATGGATTAATAAAAAATATAACCTATTTTTGTAATTTCCCATCATATTTAAATGTCTACTAGTATATTGCACACAAAGCATGCTGTTTTGTTCAGTCCAAGCATGACTGAGCATGCCCTCAGTGTAGGTGCTGTACAAGTGGTGTTTTAGGTATGCCTGGGCATGTTTACTCAAGTTAGATGCTAGCAGATTGCTCAAAGCTGCTAACATTTCTGTGAGATGATGTTTGGATGCATGTTGACACACATGTTATTCAGGAAATAGCATAATGAGTATACTTAACAACAGGATTTGGTGTCTTAAGGAAGATTTCATACAGCAGAAATGTATCATCAATGGACTTCTGCCATGTGTCCAGAGCCACATGATGACAGTTTGCCAGTAGTGAAGCCACCAGAAACAATGGCACTGATCGAGATGTAGAACTGTTTTTGCCCAGTTATTCTCATCTGATAACACAGGCAGAAATAAATGACATAGTATTTTCTCAGGAAGGAGAAAAGCTTTTGTAAATTTGTTGTCCAATGTAATCATTTGGAGCAACATGATTAATCCTGGGTGGCACAGTTCAGGAAAACCAGTTTGAGATGATTTCAGCTTTGTGACAGCTGTGTTAAATATAGTAAATACCCTCCACACCAGGGGTCTCCAACACGTCGCTCGCGAGCTACCGGTAGCTCGCCCCTCCATGCCAAGTAGCTCGCCAAAGGGTCAGTGAATTACATATAAATTTCAAAACTTAATTGGTCCCCTCGGGAAATCTACATAAATTGATGTCCAATCAAAATTCACATTTGTCCCGCCCCATCCAATACAAAATGATTATTTGCCAATTAGCTGTCAGTCAAAAATTTGCTCTGCTGTCAATATTGAATAATCTGTGGTGATGTTGAGATGAGCAGGGATTTATGATGGCGAAACCAAGCAAGCAGATTAAAACGTATCATTTTCACCAAGAGTGGGAGGTAGAATTTTGTTTTACAAATGTTAATGACAAGTGTGTGTGTCTGATCTGCGGTGCCAGTGTGTCGGTCGGTAAAAGGTGTAATGTGGAGCGCCATTTCACTAAGTACACGGCAACTTTTCCGCGGGACTTTTTCCGGTGGTAGCATCTACAAAAGACAATAACTGGACTAAGAGAACGCTTCAACGTCCCACAGACCCTGTTTCAACCAAACCCCATGCAAAGAAGGCCATTTCAGCAACAGAGTCTTCGTTTAAAAGTGGCGCATGTTTTAACGCAGCACAAAAAAAACCGTTCACCGTGGCGGGATTGTAAAGGGCCATACCGCAATGGCTGAAACTTTTATTCAGGGACCATAAACATAAGACAGAAATTTTGTCTGCTATCCGCCGATGTACAGCTGGTGCCATTCCCATCGTCAAGGAGAGTGTCCTGCTGCGCTGTCTGCGGACGCTGAAAACAGGCTGGAAATCGGACATGAACAGGTGTAATGTTTTCTCGATTCAGTGTGATGAATCTGTGATCGCAGTGACATCAGCCCAGCTGCTGTTTTTCATTCGTATGTAATTTGATGACTTTTCCATCACAGAGGGTTTTGACCTTACTCCCATTAAAACTACACAGGGAAGTTTGATATTTACAGTGCAGTAAAGGATTACTTTGGTGGAAAGAAGATCCCTATTGAAAACTGGTGTCTATCACAACTGACTGCGGCAACCTGCAATGATAGTCGTCCACTCCGGATTTATTTTTGCGCACTGCCTAAGCAGATCCATACTTTCCAAACTTTTTGCACTATCATTGCATCATTCAACCAACAGCCTATATGTGCAAAGTTATGGGATTTTGACCATATCATGATGCCTGTTATCGGATGACAATTCATTCGATCAAAGGCAAGCACACCGGACGTTTCATCACAGGCTGGTCCTGGAGGAATGCTCTGCGGAGTATGGGATCTCCTCCGCCACACTGGGTCGATGGCTAAGTCGGGGTGAGATTGTCCGCGTTTTCTTTTCCTTGCTGAGTGAAATCAAGGTTTCATGGGACTAGGGAGGAGGACACTCTCTATTATCTTATGCTGAGTGGCTACTTGATCTTGCTTTCCTGACAGATGTAACTGGAAAATTAACCACCTGAACCTGCAGTTCCAAGGCAAAGGTAAACAATATATTTGACATGATCATGCTGTCAAGGCTTTCATGCAAAACAACTGTCACTGTACATTCAGCAAGTGGAAAAATAAATATTTTCAATCAATTTCCTTCTGTCTTTAAAGAATGCTGGACGTCACACAGGTGCAGTCCTGTGTTTTAAATGTGTCCAATTTTGTGAGCTCATATCAAGTCCAAGGCTTGGACAGAGTTTGCGACAAGATTCAGTACTTTGGAATAAAACTTGAGCCCTGTGGTGACTTTATGGCCAACCCTTTCATGCTGTGGACATAAAGTTGGATTCAGGACAGATGGCTTAACTTTTTCTGTTTGATCCTGTAAACTGGACATGGATGTTATAAACCTTCAAAATATGTGCAGGCTGAAATCTCACAGCCATTCACAGCATTTCCTGGAGCTTGGTAAGAGCCAGAAAACTATGAAATCTTCACAAGCACTCTGAAAATGTTCTGCTTTGGTTTGGGTCTACTAACCTCTGTGAGGACAGCTTTTTTCTGACTGAATATCTTGAAATCAAACTTAGAACAAGCCTGACGATAACATTTAAATGACTCCATAAGAGTGAACTTAAGTGGATACACTCCAGCATACAGCTCTCTTGTTGACTCCTTGCAGTGTCAGTCATCTCACTAGCTAAGAAAGACTGAACTTCTGAACACTTTCAAACACATACACACACACACACACAGCTCACAATTTTTTTATTGTGAATGCATTTTTTGTTCTTTAAGTGGTTCTTTATTTGGATTTCACCATTTAGAATATACTGATATATTGATTATTTTAAAAAGGTTGTATTGGGTTAAGTTTTTTTTAATTGTAATTGTAAGTGTAATTGTAATTGTAAGTGAGCCATAATAACATATTATTTTCTGTGAATATTGTTGTGAAATGTTAATACATAATGTGAGATGTGGACAGCAACACACTGCAAATGTCCAGGAAAAGAAAGGTTACTGAGTTTGTTCGAAATAAGCAATGAGAATAAATGTTACAAAAGATGAGTAGCTCTCGGCCATTTTTATTTTGTAAAAGTAGCTCCCAGAGGAAAAAAGGTTGGAGACCCCTGCTCCACACCATTACATCACCATCACCAGCCTGAACTATTAATACAAGAATGGATCCATGCATTCATGTTGTTTAGATCAAATTTTAACCATACCATATGAATGTTGCAACAGTAATAGAGACCAGGCAAGTTTTTTCAATCTTTTGTTGTACTATTTTGGTGAGCACAAGTGAATTGTAGCCTCACTTGGCTGTTCTTAACTAACAGGATTGGTGCCAGGTGTGCTGTTTTGCTACCGTAGCTTCTCTGCTTCAAGATTCAATGTGTTGTGTGTTCAAGTCATGTCAGATTTATTTCTATAGCACTTTTTACAATGGATGCATTTTGGTGGCTTGGCATCCTCAGTCAACCAGAGGAGGGAGAGAGTAACTGTCCTTTATGATCTGGGTAATGGTGAACTGGAAAGTGAAGGAAGAACAGTTTGGGTGGAGCCAAAGCATAGGAACATCTCCGTAACATGAGCTTGAAGAGAAATAGAAAATTAAGTTAGTTATTGTTAAGAGCACAGAGTCTATTAACAGAACATGATTAAAACACTGACAGTAAATGTAGCATGAGACTCCGGCAGCACTAACTGTAGCACCATATCTAGAAAGAGGAGAACCAGAAGGTAACACAGCCAAGAGGGCTCACATGAAACATGGGTGGCCCACCTCCCCAGCAATTAACAAAGCTGAATGATCACACCAGAGAGGCAGAAAAACAGCATCCAATATCCCAGATCACCACAAAACTCTTTGATTATGAACTCCTGCCCTTTGTCTAAGTCAAGTGTGCATAACTTGAGATCAAAGGAACCAAATCCCAGCTCACCAGACACTCCCAGCCAAAGGCCAAGGCAAGCAGGCAGGCCAGATATTACCCCAGGAACCAGAGCCATGCATCCAAGTCCATGTCTAACCAAAAGACTGCATAAATAAGTATGCTTTTAGCCTAGACTTGAAAACGTAGAGAGGGAGTTTGTTGTATAGCTGAGGTGCCATGTATGAGAAAGCATTTCCCCCTTCTGTGACTTATTTAATTGTAGGAATTAAAAGAAGTCCTGCACCTTGTGAACAAAGTAGATGAACTGGATTGTAAGACTCTGAACTGGAACTGAACTGGAAAGTTCACTCAGATACTGTGGGGCCAGGTCATGTAGAGTTTTAATCAGTGTGCAATGTCACTGGTGACCAGTGTAGCGATGACAGAACAGGACTGATATGATCAAATGTTCTAGTTCTAGTTAGCACTCCAGCTGCTGCATTCTGAACTAATTGAAGTTTATTTGTAGATACAATAGAGCATCCATTAAGTAGAGTGTTACAGTAATCCAACCTCGATGTTATGAATGCATGAACTAGTTTCTCAGCATCTATAAAAGAGGGTGTATTTCTAAGTGTTGCAATATTACATAACTGAAATTTTTTACAGATGGACTGGGCGTTACCAATCAGCCGTCTAGTTTTATGAGAGATGTAGACAATCTCTCTCTCACAGCCTTGGGTCCAACTAATAAAGCCTCAGATTTTTCAGAGTTAAGTACAAGAAAGTTAAATGACATCAAGTCTTTTATTTTATTTACACCATCCTGAATGTTTTACTTCTTGTAAGGACATCCTTTGGTTTGGCTGATATGTACAACTTGTGTATCATTGGCATGGCAGTGGAAACTAATGTCATGTTTACGAATAATTGAGCCTAGTGGCAGCATGTAGAGAGAAAATAATAACGGGCCCAGCACAGACCACTGAGGCACACCGTACTTCACTTCTGAGGTCACAGATGTTCAGAGATGATCTTCTGCATTCCTTGGCTGTAACAAATAGGTGTTTAAGTTAACTGTGGACTTTCAGCTCGAACCAGTCTGGCTATTCTATTCTGACCTCTGGCATCAGCAAGCATTTTTGCTCAGAGAACTGCCACTCACTGGAAATTTACTCATTTTCAGATCATTCTCTGTAATCCCTAGAGAGGGCTGTGTGTGAAAATCCCAGTAGATCAGCAGTTTCTGAAGTAAACCAGCTAGTGTAGCACCAACAACCCTGCCATGTTCAAAGCCACTTAAATCACCTTTCTTCACCATTCTGATGCTCAATTCTCAAACTTCAGGAGGTTGTCTTGACAATGTCTACATGCCTGAATGCGTGGACATTCTGCCATACGATTGACTGATTAGATATGTGTGTTAACGAGCAGTTGTACAGGTATACCTAATGTAGTGGTCAGTGAGTGTATGTGTACCAGTGGTATACATTTGAAACAAAACTTCAACAAACACAAAACAATGGCTATTATCATTGTTTGTGAAGTGCAATGGCTTGTTTTTGAATGCACAAGTCAAGATGCTTAATATGAAAACATTGGTGCAAACTTTGTTGAAGTGTCATTTTCAATCTGTTGAGAAATTGTGCTTTTGTGTATTTAAGTGCTGAAACTACAGTGACGCTTGAACCCTTTAGAATTTTCTATATTTCTACATAAATATGACCTAAAACATCATCAGATTTTCACACAAGTCCTAAAAGTAGATAAAGAGAACCCAGTTAAACAAATGAGACAAAAATATTATACTTGATCATTTATTTATTGCGGAAAATGATCCAATATTACATATTAGTGAGTGGCAAAGGTATGTGAACCTCTAGGATTAGCAGTTAATTTGAAGGTGAAATTAGAGTCAGGTGTTTTCAGTCAATGGGATGACAATCAGGTGTGAGTGGGCACCCTGTTTTATTTAAAGAACAGGGATCTGTCAAAGTCTGCTCTTCACAACACATGTTTATGGAAGTGTATCATGGCACGAACAAAGGAGATTTCTGAGGACCTCAGAAAAAGAGTTGTTGATGCTCAAC
>JAJAGP010006814.1:0-17927 GCA_025084515.1 Ancistrus triradiatus | reverse complement strand
AGAGCAAACATTTCCATTAAAACATTCCATTACAACCCCTTCTAACTACAATACTGATACCTGTGTGTGTGTGTGTGTGTGTGTGTGTGTGTGTGTGTGTGTATACAAACCTACCTATATCAGGTAAACAGCGGTGTCCAGACCACAGTGCCTATGGGAACAGATTTCCAGTTGTCCAAATCGTTTCGTTCCTCGTGTTTCATTTGTGCAGTTCTGCTGCCATCTAGTGCAAGAGCTCAGTAACACCCAGGCTCTTTACATCTGCTGAAAATAAAGCTAAAGCAAGACGTTCAAATACAACGACAATCGATATTCCTTCATAAATCTGAGCTAAAACATCAGCAGATCCTTACAAAAGTCCTAAAAGTAGATAAAGAAAACCCAGTTAAACACGTGAGATACAAATGCCATACTTGGTCCTTTATTTATTGAGAAACATGATCCAATATTACGTATCATAAGTAATATCATATCATATCATACCATGTCATATATCATAGATATTTCGCCTGTTTTTTTTTTTCTAGTCAACTTCATTTTATTTGTTAATAAACATCCATTACTGCATTTCAGGACTGCAACACATTCCAAAAAAAGTAGGGACGGGGACAATTTACGGCTAATAATGAGGTACAAAAACTAAATAATTCTCCAGATTCCTTGAATGGTTTAATGATATTACGCACTGTGGAGAGAGAAATGTAAAAATCCCTTCCAGTCTTTCTTTGAGGAACATTGTTTTTAAACATTTCAATAATATTCTTATACAATTGTTGATAAACTGAAGATCCTCTTCCCATCTTTACTCCTCAAAGACTCAGCTTTGTGTAGATACTGCTTTTGTACCAAATCATGATTATAATCATGTCTTTTTAACGCTTACCTCATTTTACCATATATTATCCCTGTCCCAACTCTTTTTTTGGAATACGTTGCATGCCTGACATGCAGGAATGGATGTTTATTAACAAATGAAATGAAGACGACCACAAAAAAATTTAATTTCTTGGGTTCATACTGTCTGCAATAAAATAAAAGTTATAGGAAATGTAAGAAACACTGCATTTTTTTTCTTTGAATTTGCATTTTCTATACTGTTCCAACATTTTTGTTCCAACAATTATTTGATGTGTATAGACTAATAAGGTACAATTAATATCTTACTGTACATTAGCAATTCTGTTTTATTGTGTTATGTTTCTGTATATTTAATCACCACCCAGGAAAAAAAATGTACTGTGAAATTTCACAGCAAAACCACGAAGTGGCCAAATTACCATAAAAAATTCATAGTAACTGTGAACTTCATGGTCAAACTGTGAAAGCTCACATTAAAACTGTCAAGTAATACACAGTTTTACTATGAACACTCACAGTACATTTTTTCCTGGGCTGTCACTTCATTAGGTGCCTTTATTTACTTACATTATTTATATTAAAGTGATAGGTAAGTGTATGTGTGTTAGGTGATTCACTGTTGCTGGGCCACACTATTCCTTAAAAGGCAAGTGTACTGCAAAGCTGTAATTTGAATACCTACATTTATTGTACTTATTCAGTTGGCTGTTGATACTGATACAATAATTTACCGGGAACAAGCCGACTCAAGTTTAAAAACCTCACACACAGGCCTCCCATAAGGTTTAATACAGTTTTACTGTAAGTACCGTGCTGCAGTTGTGTCTTTTTATAAACAAATAAATTATAGGCTATTCTCAACACAGAACAATATAGCCTTTATTACGTCACATTATTTTCAGTACAGATTTACTCATCAGTTGCTGTCATTTTATAAACAAGCATATTACAGCCTGTAAACGGAAAACAAAACCACAAAAGAGCATTAACGGGGGAAATGCACAGTTTACCTATCGTAGCTAGTATGCTAACGCTAATTCGACAAAGTCAAAAAACGAACTAACTGCATTAAATGTCAGATCCTCTAGAGGGCGGTGTCGTATTATTTCTTTTCACTCAACTCTTTGTTTAGTGTTTCTTTCTGTCATTATAAAGGAATACATGAAATTGTGGGTTATTTATCTCGATTCTCTCTCTTCATACGGTGATTAGTTATTTAACTTAATATTTAACAACATTTAATCTACATTCCCATGTCACGAGAAATTCTACTCTCCTTCTGTGATTGGCTCGATTCTTCTGAGTCCGAATGATTAACCAATTATATAAAGAAAGGCGAGAAACTCCAGCCAATCACAGCCCGGTAAACGGGATTTGTTGGAGAATAATACATTGTGCTACATTACTCCATTAGCTTTAAAAACATTGTTTTAAATTACAAATAAAAAGAAATAAGGATGAATGAACTACTTTGGGCTTTCAGTTAGAAGACGAAATATAATACAAAGTAATCACATTACACATCGCCCCGTTGGTTACATGGACATTTTCCACAGCAAGAATGGCTTTATAAATATTCAAAGATTATTTTCAAACCCTAATATCATACTGAATAACGTATTGTAGAAACTGAAGCGAACAACATTCATCTTTATTCATAATTACACCAGTCACATCTCCATCCCACCTTAGTGCTTAGGACTGTGGTGGCCTAGTCGTTAAGGTGCAGGACTATGAACCAGAAGGTCTAGGGTTCAAATCCCATCTCAGCCAGGCTGCCACTGTTGGGTCCTTGAGCAAGACCCTTAACCCACATTTGCTTGGATTGTAAGACTCCAATTTTTGGAGATTGTAAGTCGCTCTGGATAAGGGCGTCTGCTAAATGCTGTAAATGTAAATGTAAATGTAGTGCTTCATCCATGCATGATGAATACAGGCACTGCAGCTGAGCCAATAAGGACTCAGACACTGACACCTTGAATTATGTACAGACTATTTATATAGGGACAATGCTTATTATATACACAGTACATAGGGGATTGTTCTTCGACCTCACGTCTGATGTTCAGTCAGAGCTTATTATTAGGGTTTTTACTCTTTTCCAGTTGTCCAATGTGTGTTCTTTAACCCATTTTAGCCATTTATCTTGTGTAAAGATGTCCTCATGTAACCATGGGTGTATGTTATACGGATATTTAGATATCTAGTTTCTCCAGGTTAGAGTTTGGACACTTCAGTAGATCAGAGAGAAGTTTCTTTCCTGAATCTCCTGGATAATTGTACTTCAGATTCAGTTCTCTCAGGTGTGATGATGGGTTTGATCTGACAGCTTTAACCAGAGCAGCAAAACCTTCTTCTCTAAGCCTGCAATATTCCAACCTGCAAATAGAAAACAATAAAACTCCTCACACTCACAAATTAAGCCTGTACATACACACAACATCATCATGCAAAAGAAACATGAGTGCTCTCTCACATACTGTAACTTAGATTATATTCATATAATATAACATCAGAGATGGAGTGACCATGCTTCTGAATGTGCCATGGAAATATTAAATCTAATGTTACTAGAATCAGAATAACAATCAACACATTAACAGCTCATACACCACATACAAAAAAATCTCATCTCACCATCAATAAAACAGAGACACACAGAAGTAACTGCAAATGAAACTGAAATAACCAGAATGTCACCCACAATGGTTGGGTGATGATCTCACCTCAGTTTCTCCAGCTTACAGTTCTGATTCTGCAGTACAGTAGAGAGAAGCTTCACTCCTGAATCCTGCAGCTTATTGTTACTCAGATCCAGATCCCTCAGTCTGGAGGATTTTGAGCTGAGAGCTGAGGACAGAGCTGCATAACTTTCCTCTGTTAGATTACATTCACACAACCTGAGAGAGAAATGATGATACATTAACACACTGACCATTTACCTAGCAGATAAAATAAATTGTAATTTCAAACTCTAAGTAGTTATCTAATTTATGGAGTTAATCTCTCACACTTGCAAGACAGTAATACTGAGAAGCTGGATTGATAATTCCAGGGCATCTGCACTCTAACATATTCACACACTAATCAGAAATGGACAGATTATATTCACTCACCGACAGAAAAAATAACACACCCAGATAGAAATGTTGGATTTCTACAAAACTCAGCATGCAGTTCTGTCTCAGGCAAATATGTAAATGATTACTGGTGTGGTCTGATTAGGCACTGGGTCTTACCACAAGAGGGTGTAAAAGTCCTTCCTCTATAGTGCTTCCCTATAACAAGGCTCCAAGAGGCTACTTTTGAGTAGTGTACCTCTTGGTGAGAGATCATTGTACGATGTACTTGAAGGCATTTTAAACTGTGGACAGACAGAGTCTCACTGGACTGAGAGAAGCAGGATGGTCGTTTTGATGAATTGCCTTCATCTGGGCCGTTTTGACATAGCTGTTAGGTGCTGGGAGCAGTGCTTCCATGAGGGGGCGTGCGCACACACACCACACACACACGCACACGCACTCACAGTAGGATGACAGGAAAAGCTGGAACTTTGACTAATGACGATCATTTTTCCGGTCCTTTTTTGCTTCATTACAAAAATGACAACTTTTGTTTGAAAAACCAAAAGAGCCAAAAGATTTGCTTTAGGTTCCTGAGGTTACGGGTAGGGGTAGCATTAATTAGCTACAGTAGTTCTTCATTGTCATTCATGTCAATGGAAAGTCCTCAGAGGGATAGCAAGACAAACGTGTGTGTGTGTGTGTGTGTGTGTGTGTGTATATGTATGTATTTTAGAGCTGCTAAAATGGGATTACTTTTTAGAAACACGCCCCTCCCAATCATATACACTTACATGTCACTTTTTAGGTACACCATGACAGTACCGGTACTGTTGTTACTGCCTTAGTTATTTGTGGCATAGATTCAAAAAGGTGCTGGAAACATTCCTCAGAGATTTTGGTCCACATCTCCATGATAGCATCACAGTTGCTGCAGATTTATCGGCTGCACATCCATGATGTGAATCTCCTGTCCACCACATCTCTAAGGTGCTCTGTTGGACTGAGATCTGGTGACTGTGGAACCTGTTTGAGTACAGTGAACTCATTGTCCTGTTCAAGAAACCAGTTTCAGGTGATTTGAGCTTTGGGATATGGTGCGTTATGCTGCTGGAAGTAGGCATCAGGAGATGGTACATTATGGGCATAAAGGGGTGCACGTGGTCAGCAACAATACTCATCTAGGCTGTGTGTTCACCCAGAGAACTGCCCTCACTGGAGATTTCCTCTTTTTCAGACCTCTCTTTGTAAATCCTAGAGATGGCGCTGTGTGTTAAAATCCCAGTAGATTTCTGAAATACTCAGACCAGCCCATCTAGCACCAACAACCAAAACAAAATTCAAAGTCACTTAAGTAAACATTGTGACGCTCGCTTTGAACTTCAGCAGTTCATCTTGATCATGTCTACATAAATAAATGCTCTGAGTTGCTGTGATTGGCTGATTAGATATTTGCATTAATGAGCAGTTAACAGGTGTACCTAATAAAGTGGCCAGTGAGTGTATATGTGTTATGATGAATGGAAAAACTGGAGTGAGATATTTATATTAATTTTGTACACACAAATACACACATACATGCTCTTGATAAAAATGCACTCAGTCACAAAAAAATACCTCACCAAGGAGGAGTTGTTGGAATTGAATGAAACTTTATATGTATGAATGTAATCATGATACATGTAAGTGAAAGGATAAGTGAAAAGATACATTCATTAGGGAAAACTTTACAGTTGAAAAGAGGCTCTAGTTACCCTGTTAGGCTGCCTCTAGCCTGGATACAGAATGAGATAAGGTTGTTCACAGAGTCATACAGGTTCATCCACAGCAAAGGCAGAACTGAAGCGCTCACCACGAGGCCTCCATACTCGAACATGACACCATTGGATTTCAAACAGAACCTGGATTTGTCGCTAAAGACAATATGGTTCCAGTTCGTAGCAGTCCAGGTTTCTTATCCATACACCACTGCAATCGAAGGCAACGGCAACTGGCTGTCAATGGCAGGACAAATAATGGGCAACATGACAATACATTTCCTTCTGCTAAGATACTGGAAATGGTTGGGGCAGAGACGGGGCTGTGTAGCAAACAATCCTGTCTACTGGGGGTCTGTTTGGGTCGTCTGGATAATGTGTGTGTGTGTGTGGTGTGTGGTGTGTGTGTGTGTGTGTGTGTGTGTGTGTGTGTGTGCGTGTGTGTGATGATCTCACCTCAGTTTCTCCAGCTTACAGTTCTGATTCTGCAGTGCAGCAGACAGAAGCTTCATTCCTGAATCCTGCAGCTTATTGTTACTCAGATCCAGATCCCTCAGTCTGGAGGAGTTTGAGCTGAGAGCTGAGGACAGAGCTGCACAACCTTCCTCTGTTAGATTACACCTACGCAACCTAAGAGAGAAATGATGATACATCCACACACAGCCATCTGAATATTTGATTAACAGAAAAAATCCTAAATGTTTAAAATCAAATTTCAAACTCCAAGTACAGTATTTCTCTGACACAATGATTTGTCCAAATTAGGAAATCCACACTTTTCTAAAAGCACAAATGTACATATTTTTTAACAAAGTGGGGATGCTTATCTATAAAGACACTAAATAAGTCGCTGCAGTTTCTAAAGTCTCTCTAACATTGCTATCAGAACACACAGATATGCACTGTAGTTATACAATCACCACACACACACACACACACACGCACACACACCTGCATCTTAAACAGAAATGTGTGTGGGTGATGATCTGACCTCAGTATCTCCAGCTTACAGTTCTGATTCTGCAGTGCAGTAGAGAGAAGCTTCACTCCTGAACCCTGCAGCTCATTGTTACTCAGATCCAGATCCCTCAGTCTGGAGGAGTTTGAGCTGAGAGCTGAGGACAGAGCTGCACAACCTTCCTCTGTTAGATTACATAAACACAACCTGAGAGAGAAATGATGACACATCAACACACAGCCATCTGAACATTTGATTAACTGATCAAATTAAAACAAATGTAAATCCAATTAAAAAACGGAGTATTTCTCTGATATAGGGAGTTTGTGGGATTTTGCCAAATAAAACCATCCACATTTTTCAAACAGCCAAACAGCACAGTGTATAAGCATAATTTTAACAAGGTGTGTGTTTGTGTGTGTGTGTGTGTGTGTGTGTGTGTGTGTGTGTGTGTGTGTGTACATATTTCACAATAGTTCTCCCTAACACTGCTGTCAGAACAAATACACAGATCTACACTACAGCTGCAGCCAGGGGGTAATTAATAAACGATGATGTTCCTGATCTTGTTCTAACAACACTGAGGGGGACGATGTTAGGAACTGTAGGTGCTGGAACACATGTCAGAACAGTAACATCAATATATACACACAGTATTTATTTATTTATTTATTTCATTAGTTTAGTTTATTTATTTATTTGACAGGGACAGTACAGATAAACATCATTACATAACATGCAACAGATATAATGTATGTAGGGCATCTAGCTTAAGCTAATTTGCCACCAAAGTGTCTGGTTAAGTTTTTTTTTTTTTTTTCAATAAGTAAAATGCAAATAAACAAAGAAAGAGGGAAAAAACAACATATTAAACAAATACATAAAAAATACATGCATCTTTAAATAACTAGATCCAAGAAAAATGCATATCAATTCCTTTATGTCTGTGTTTCAAATTAGTTTGTAAAATGTTCACAAGTGTGTTTCTGTTTAAACCATTGTTTACTTTTACATTAAAAAGTTTTAGTTTGTATTGTGTTTTCATTTCTAAGGGTAATATATTCCATAACCATATGCCTTTCCATGAAAAACATGACTGACCAGCAGTAGTCTTTATGCACTCTGAGCCAGATAAGAGAAACGTTTTTATCGACTTTCTCCTCACTAACAAGGAACTGTGCTTACCTTCATCATGAAGAGCTACAAAGCCATAACAGAGCCATAACCTGTCCTCTGTCACACTCTGGCTTTGAATGTACACATGTGCTAGGCTTCCTAAATGGAGTAAGATACGTGCAGCTTCCAGCAGTGTTTGGTGGAGTTTTTAGTTTGGACTTTTCAGTCAGTGGAAATTAAAAAGACACAAGAACTCGTTATGTCACTAAAATATTTCAGTAACCCTGTGGTTAAAGTGAAATGGCTTCCCATCACCTTGGTAACGTTAGTTTTATTTTGGACAGTCAGTAGCTATTTATTAAAATATAATTGTTCAAATTACTTATTTATTATATTCATACAGTGCTTGCATTTTTACACAGGTCTTTAATGGTTTCCTCTTCTCTCTCTCTCTGTCACACACACACACACACACACACACACACTCACACACACACACACACACACTCACACTCACACTCACACAGTAGGATGTCTGAAGTTGAACATAATCTGTTTTTTTCTGTTTAACATGCAGTTAGTTTTGTGTGTCTGTGTGTGTGTGTGTGTGTGTGTGTGTGTGTGTGATCTCACCTCAGTATCTCCAGCTTACAGTTCTGATTCAGCAGTGCAGTAGAGAGAAGCTTCACTCCTGAATCCTGCAGCTTATTGATACTCAGATCCAGATCCTTCAGTCTGGAGGAGTCTGAGCTGAGAGCTGAGCCCAGAGCTGCACAACCTTCCTCTTTTAGATAACACCTACACAACCTGAGAGAGAAATAATGACACATCAACACACAGCCATCTGAACATTTGATTAACAGATCAAATTAAAAATGTTTAAAATCCAATTCCAAACTCTAAGTACAGTATTTCTCTGATATACAGAGTTACTAAACATCTGGGATTTGAGACAAATTCTTGTACGTTAACACACTTCCAGCTGAACATTTGACTAACAGACACAATTATAAACGCTTAAAATCCAATTCCAAAAGTGCAGTATTTCTCTATAGGAAGTTTGTGGAATTTGGCCAAATAAAGAAATCCACATGTTTCTCAAACAGCACATCGTAAATAATTAAGTACAAATAATTTATTTCTTTCTATATGCACTCGATTATTTTATGCTTAATTAATAAACGATGATGTTCCTGATCTTGTTCTAACAACACTGAGGGGGACGATGTTAGGAACTGTAGGTGCTGGAACAAATGTCAGAACAGTAACATCAATATATACACACAGTATTCCTGTTATTATTTATTTACACACAAGGTATTTCTTTCTTTATGCACTCTGAGCCAGATAAGAAAAACGTTTTTATCGACTTTCTCCTCACTAACAAGGAACTGTGCTTACCTTCATCATGAAGAGCTACAAAGCCATAACAGAGCCATAACCTGTCCTCTGTCACACTCTGGCTTTGAATGTACACATGTGCTAGGCTTCCTAAACGGAGTAAGATACGTGCAGCTTCCAGCAGTGTTTGGTGGAGTTTTTAGTTTGGACTTTTCAGTCAGTGGAAATAAAAAAAAAAACACAAGCACTTGTGTCACTAAAATATTTCAGCAACCCTGTGGATAAAGTGAAATGGCTTCCCATCACCTTGGTAAAGTTAGTTGTATTTAGGACAGTCAGTATCTATTTATTAAAATATAAATATTCAAATTATTTATTAATTCATGTATTTATTTATTACTATATTCATGCAGTGCTTGCATTTTCACACAGTTCTGTAATGGTTTCCTCTGCTTTCTCGCTCTCACACACACACACACACACACACACACACACACACACACACTGAGTAGGGTTGGATATTGAAACCCAGTTCCACTTAGGTATCTGTTAAGAAAATAAAACTTATCAGTTTTCAGTCTCACATGGAGCTGCAGAACCCATCTGTAAGGATGCAGCCATCTACCAGGACCTCTGTAGGTTGTGTTAGGAGTAAAAGGCTACATCCTTTCTCAGTTGTCAAGTCACTGTCATTTAGAAGGTTTTTTTGTATTACAGAAAGATAAAGTGTTTTTATTAAAAAAAGGTAATTTGTAAAGTTTTGCAAAATTTTGGTGTAACTGATAAAATAGTGGCTGTCACTGTTGAT
This sequence comes from Ancistrus triradiatus, assembly GCA_025084515.1. Taxonomy (NCBI): domain Eukaryota; kingdom Metazoa; phylum Chordata; class Actinopteri; order Siluriformes; family Loricariidae; genus Ancistrus; species Ancistrus triradiatus. The sequence goes on along the minus strand of JAJAGP010006814.1, from coordinate 8,027 downwards.
AATGGTAACTTCATCCATCATTCTGTGTGTGTGTGTGTGTGTGTGTATGTGTGTGTGATCTGACCTCAGTATCTCCAGCTTACAGTTCTGATTCTGCAGTGCAGTAGAGAGAAGCTTCATTCCTGAACCCTGCAGCTTATTGTAACTCAGATCCAGATCCCTCAGTCTGGAGGAGTCCGAGCTGAGAGCTGAGGACAGAGCTGCACAACTTTCCTCTGATAGATTACACTGATACAACCTGAGGGAGAAATGATGATACATCAGCACACAGCCATCTGAACATTTGAGTAACAGATCAAATCATTTTGTTTAATCCAATTAAAAACGGAGTATTTCTCTGATATATAGGGAGTTTGTGGGATTTCGCCAAACAAAGAAATCCACATTTTTCAAACAGCACACTGTACATAATTTTAACAAGGTGTGTGTGTGTGTGTGTGTGTGTGTGTGTGTGTGTGTGTGTGTGTGTGTGTGAGAGATGATCTCACCTCAGTTTCTCCAGCTTACAGTTCTGATTCTGCAGTGCAGCAGACAGAAGCTTCACTCCTGAATCCTGCAGCTTATTGTTACTCAGATCCAGATCCCTCAGTCTGGAGGAGTTTGAGCTGAGAGCTGAGGACAGAGCTGCACAACTTTCCTCTGTTAGATTACACCGACACAACCTGAGAGAGAAATGATGAAAACAGCCATCTGAACATTTGATTAACAGATCAAATTAAAAACGTTTAAAATCCAATTCCAAACTCTAAGAACAGTATTTCTCTGATATACGGAGTTACTAAACATCTGGGATTTGTCCAAATAAGGAAATCCACATTTTTCTAAAAGCATAAATGTACATATTTTTTTAACAAAGTTTGCATGCTCATCTATAAAGACACTAAATAACTAAATGTAGTTTCTAAAGTCTCTTTATGTTACGCCGACGGGAGGTAGGAGACAAACGCGGTTTGTGGAGTAGAGTAGGAGGCTTTATTGACACAAAGCAGGCAAGAGATACGGCAGAGCTAGGTGATCAGGTACGAAACCTTAACGTGTAGCAACTGAATGGGGATAGAGACGGAGTTTAAATAAGGGGAGGGAGGCAAAAACAGGTGCAGGTAATCAATAGGAGGGAGAGGACGAACGAGGCAGGGTGCGAGCGGGCGGAGCGGCGCTGAAAGCGGGTGTGAGAGTGCCCCCCCTCGAAGGACTTGTGCAGGCGAGAGCGCGGCGGGAGCCGGGGGCCCGGAGGAGTGAGGAGGAGCCTCCAGCGGGTCAGTGGGCGGAGGCTGATCAGAGGGGGAAGACTCGGCCAGCGGGCCAGGGGCCCAGGGCTTCAGGAGCGACACATGGAAGGTAGGAGAGATGCGTAAATGTGATGGCAGTTGCAAGCGGTACGTGACATCATTAATCTGTTGTAGTATTTTGAAAGGACCCAGAAAGCGGGGAGAAAACGGGTTACTTCCCTGTACGCTGTGAAGACCCCGGGTGGAGAGCCAGATGCGGTCACCAGGTTGGTAGGCGGGAGCGGAGCGTCGCCGCCGGTCAGCGTGCCTTTTGTATCAGCGGATGGCTTTGTCGATCTTGAGGTGGACCTGGCACCAGATGTCCCCGCTGCAGCAAAACCAGTTGTCGACGGCCGGGGCGTCCGAGGGTGTGGAGTCCCAGGGCACGAAAGGGGGTTGAAAGCCCAGGACGCACTGGAAAGGCGTGAGACCGGTGGAGGAGTGCCGGAGGGAGTTTTGGGCTATCTCGGCCCAAGGAAGGAATTGCGGCCAGTCGAGTGGGTTGTGGAGGCAGTAGCAACGCAAGAACTTCTTGAGCTCCTGGTTCGAGTGCTCGCATTGACCGTTGGTCTGGGGATGGTAGCCCAAGGAGAGGTTGACGGAGGAGCCCAGCTTGTTGAGGAAGGTGAATTGGGGTCCCCGGTCGGTGAGTATGTCCTCGAGGATGCCGAAGTTGCGGAAGACGTGCTCAAAAAGGCACTCGGCTGTTGGAAGTGCAGAGGGAATCCTGGGCAGCGGAACGAAACGGACGGCACGGGAGAAGCAGTCGATGACTGAGAGAATGGTGGTGAATCCACGGGAGGAGGGAAGATCCGTGATGAAATCCAGTGCGATGTGTGACCAGGGTCGTTGCGGCACGGGCAAGGGATGGAGCAGCCCAGAAGGGAGAGTGCGAGGGGTCTTGGCCTGTGCGCAAACGCTGCAGGATGCGATGAAGTGGTGCACGTCCTTGCGCATATTCTCCCACCAATAGCCCGCTGCGAGGAGCTGATGGGTGCGAGTTTCCCCGGGATGGCCAGAGCAGAGGGAGAGGTGAGCCCAGGCGAGGAGGTGGTCCCGAAAGTCAGGATGTACGAACCTCTTGTCCGGCGGGCAGGTTGGTGGAACGCGCGTCTGGGAGAGCCTGTCATCCAGTTCACGCTCAAAATCCCAGTGGATCGCGCCGATGGTGCAAGAGGCCGGGAGGATGGGTGCAGGCGCTTCCGTGGTGACCGGCTCAGGGTCGAGGCTGCGAGACAAGGCGTCTGCCTTGGTGTTCTTTGTCCCTGGGTGGTAGGAGATGGAGAACGCAAACCGGGAGAAGAAGAGAGACCAACGGGCCTGGCGAGCGTTGAGCCGTTTGGCTGAACGGAGGTACTCCAGATTTTTATGGTCAGTCAATACTGTGAAGGGATGTTTGGAACCCTCAAGCCAGTGCCTCCAAACCTCCAGGGCCAGTTTGATGGTCAGCAGCTCACGGTCTCCCATGTCATAGTTGCGCTCAGCCGGGGTCAGTTTGTGTGAGAAGGCGGCGATGGGGCGCAGCTTAGGCGGGTCGCCGAGACGCTGAGACAGGACAGTACCCACACCTACGGAAGACGCGTTGACCTCCAGGACGAAGGGGAGTTCCGGGTCAGGATGGCCCAGAACGAGAGCACGGGTGAAGGCGGCCTTGAGTGCGCAGAAAGCCCGCTCGGATTCCGGGGACCAGCGGAGGGAGCGGGGCTTGCCTTGCAAAAGCACGGTGAGGGGCGCCACCGTGCGGCTGAAGTTTCTGATGAAGCGATGGTAGAAATTTGCGAAACCCAAAAAACGCTGCAACTGTTTGATAGAACTTGGTGTGGGCCAGTTAAGGATGGCAGAGAGTTTGGTCTCGTCCATGGCGACGCCGGAGGGAGAGATCACATAGCCAAGGTAACGGATCGACTGGGTATGAAACTCGCATTTTTCCGCCTTCACACGGAGGTGATGGAGCTGGAGCCTCTCGAGTACCTGGCGTACCTGGGCGACGTGAGTGTCGAAGTCTGGCGAGTGCATTAGGATGTCATCTAGATACACGGTGGACTTTTCTTCGGCCGACAAGAGAGGATATAAGCGGGCTTTGGGTAGCGGAGCGCCCGGGACGAGATCGATGGCGCAGTCGTAGGAGCGGTGTGGAGGAAGTGGAGGAGGTGAGGTCGTTCCGAAGACTGGTGCCAGGTCCCTGTAGTGGTCGGGCACGTCGTGGGGGAGAGGCGAAGGCTCGGAGAGCGGGAGTGAGTTGACCTGCAGGGCTGGTCGGAGCAGGCAGTGTTCTTGACACCGTGGTGACCAGCGGATGAGCTCGCGGGTGGACCAGGAGATGAGAGGGTCGTGGCGGCGAAGCCAGGGGAGCCCCAGGATGATGGGATATGCCAGAGAGCTCACCGGAAGCAGAGAGAGGGTTTTCTGATGAGTAGCGCTGGTGAGCAGGCAGAGAGGGACGGTGACACGGGTAAGGAGTCCAGAGCCGAGAGGACGGCCGTCGGCCGCGGTGATGTGGCGGCCAGAGGGGAGTGCAGGGTATCTTCCACTCGGTGACGAGGCGATCAGCGACGAAGTTCCCCTGGGCGCCGGAGTCGATCAGGGCTGTGAGAGATACGTCAGCGTGAGCGAGCCGCAAAAGCACAGGCAGAGTGAAGGATGAATCAAGAGGGGTTCGACTCACCCGAGGTGTGCGTGCCAGGTCCCTGGCACGCGTGCTGACTGGCCCGAGCGGCAGAGCGAGATCACAGGCGTGGCGCAGGTAGCGGTCCGAGCCGCAATAACAGCACAGGCCCTGTTCGAAGCGGCGGCGGCGTTCCTCGGAGGACAGGTGAGCGCGAGCAAGTTCCATGGGTTCGGAAGGAGGCGAAGAGTCACGGAGAGGAAGAGGAGCGGGCCGAGGAGCGGAGGCAGGCCGGGGGACGAGGAGCTGGTCCAGACGGATGGTTAGCGTGAGGAGTTCCTCCAAAGACAGGTTAAGGTCACGCCCGGCCAGTTCTCTCCTGAGGTTGGGACGCAGACCCTGGTGGAACGCGGAGAGAAGAGCAGGTGTATTCCATCCACTATGGGCAGCCAAGGTGCGGAACTGAAGAGCGTAGTCGGCAGCAGAGCGGCGGCCCTGCTGTAGAGTGAGCAGCATATCGCCTGTAGATCGCCCCTCGCGGGGGTGCTGGAAGACGGCGCGGAAAGCAGTCAGGAAGCGGCTGTAATCCCTGGCCTCGTCACCTTGCTGTGTCCAGATGGCTGTGGCCCAATCCAGGGCTCGACCAGAGAGGAGGGAGACTACCAAGGCGATGCGAGCCGCGTCGGACTCTGCCGGTGAGTGGGTGAAGTACAGATCGCACTGGAGAAGGAAGCCCTCACAGCATTCCGGATTGCCGTCGAACTTCTCCGGTAAAGAGATTCTGTAAGTTGAGTGCGGAGGCCTCGGAGGGCTGGGAGGAAGTGGAACTGAAGCAGGAGACCCCGCGGCGGCGGGACAAGGCGTTAGCTGCGACACGCATTGAGTGAGCTCACTGACGGAGGGGACCAGCGAGCTGAGCAAGCGTTGGTTGTCTGCGAGGAGTGAGACCGCTTGAGCCACTTCCTGAAGCTGTGCGCGGAGTTCGGCGAGTTGCTCCGCTGTGGACGGGGTGAAATCGGCACCACTAGGTGCGAGCGGGCGGAGCGGTGCTGGAAGCGGGCGTGACACTCTAACATTGCTATCAGAACACACAGATATACACTGTAGTTATACAATCACCACACACACACACACACACACACACACACACACACACACACACACACACACACACACTGAGTAGGGTTGGATATTGAAACCCAGCTCCATTTTGGTATCTGTTAAGAAAATAAAACTTATCAGTTTTCAGTCTCACATGGAGCTGCAGAAATCCATCTGTAAGGATGCAGCCATCTACCAGGACCTCTGTAGGTTGTGTTAGGAGTAAAAGGCTACATCCTTTCTCAGTTGTCAAGTCACTGTCATTTAGAAGGTTTTTTGTATTACAGAAAGATAAAGTGTTTTTTACTTTAATTTTGCAAAATTTTGGTGTAACTGATAAAATAGTGGCTGTCAATGTTGATAATGTAAACTTCATCCATCTTTCTGTGTGTGTGTGTGTGTGTGTGTGTGTGTGTGTATGTGTGTGTGATCTGACCTCAGTATCTCCAGCTTACAGTTCTGATTCTGCAGTGCAGTAGAGAGAAGCTTCACTCCTGAACCCTGCAGCTTATTGTAACTCAGATCCAGATCCCTCAGTCTGGAGGAGTTTGAGCTGAGAGCTGAGGACAGAGCTGCACAACTTTCCTCTCTTAGATTACACTGATACAACCTGAGGGAGAAACGATGATACATCAACACACAGCCATCTGAACATTTGATTAACAGAAAAAATGATAAATGTTAATTCCAAATCCTGAGTAGTGATCTGATATAAGGAGTTAGTAGATGTATGGATTTGGTCAAACAAACAAAAAAAATTCACATTTAATTTACAGGACTGGTTTCAGGTCCTGCTCTAACACCTCACAGGGGAGGGAACACATGCTGCTAAAGTCTGAGATCCTTACACATTACAACCTCCAAGCTAATTTGAACTGCACTGCTAATGGAAAGGCTGTGATTTGAAATTCTGTCTCTGCCAATCTGACACAATTTAGCCTTAAAGCTGAGTCTTAGTCAGCTCAGTTATGAGTTACTTTGTAAAAGGACCTCTTTTAAATGACATAAATGATGTGTAAATATTCCAGTTCTACTCCTTTTAGAAGCTGAGGAAGCTCAAGCCCACTTCAGCCATGCCAAAATGAGAGACCAGTCAACACAAAATGTTACAGCAAAATCTGCTCCAGCAGGGACACACAGTGACTTTGTCCATGGACAAATCTAGTAGCTACAGCCATATCTCACAACATCACACAGGATCTGGTAGCAGCCCTACTGGATTCCTGAGATCAGGTGAAAAGCTGTAAAGGAATCTAAAGAGCATCCAGTCATTCTGCATCTGTCTATGTCAATAAAAAGTTTCTAAAACAGAAATGCAGACATTAAAGCATAGAAGCTCAGTACACCATCTACACCATCTGAAGCAGTGATGTCATAGAGTAACATGGAAATAATCTGTAAAACTGATATTATTGTTGTAGAATAGCTCATGATGCGCTTTATTTTTTTTAATTGCAGAAGTATTTAATGTTACATGAAAACAAACAACCGTTATTTGTGTACCACACGTGTGAATGAAAATACTTACACGGCTTTTCTGGATGCTTTAATCACTGGCAGCAGCCTCCGAAAGCATTCCTCTGATTGTTGGTATTTCCTCAAGTCAAATTCATCCAGTTCCTGTTCTGAGTTCAGAAAAACAAACACCAGAGCTGCCCACTGAGCAGGAGAAAGACTTACTCCACTGAGACGATCAGAAGCACTTCTGTTCAGGTATTTCTGGACCTCCTGCTCTAGAGATTGATCCTTCAGTTCATTCAGACAGTGGAACAGATTGATGGATTTCTCTACAGAGAGATTCTCACTGAGCTTCTTCTTTATGTACTTCACTGTTTCCTCTTTGTTATGAGAATGAATCCCTCTCTGTGGCAGCAGGTCTCGTAAGAGGGTCTGATTGGACTCCAGTGAGAGACCAAGGAGGAAGCGGAGGAAAAGATCCAGGTGTCCATTCTCACTCTGTAAGGCCTTATCAACTTCAGCCTTGAGGAAGTCAGACATGTTTTCTTTTTGGAAGATGCCAAGATATCTGATGGTTTGTTGTTTCTGTTTGTTGATGAAAGTAATAAATGCAGATAAAGCAGCCAGAAACTCCTGAACACTCAGATGAACAAAGCTAAAGACCTTCCCCTGGTGCAGTATAAACTCCTCTCTGAAGATCTGGGTGCAGACTCCTGAGTACACTGATGCTTCCCTCACATCAATGCCACACTCTCTCAGGTCTTCCTCATAGAAGATCAGGTTTCCTTTCTCCAGCTGTCTGAAAGCCAGTTTTCCCAGTTTGAGTAGAATGTCTTTATCCTTCTTCTGGTTCTCTGCATATTTATCTCTAATGATGTTTGTCTGAATGATCAGGAAGTGGGTGAACATCTGAGTCAGAGTTTTGGGGAGCTCTCCACCCCCTGCTTCACCCAGCTTCTTCTCTACAACAGTGGCTGAAATCCAGCAGAAAACTGGAATGTGGCACATGATGTAAAGGCTTCTTAATGACTTCATGTGGCTGAGGATTTTGTTGCTCAGGCTCTGATCACTGACCTTCTTCCTGAAATACTCCTCCTTCTGAGGATCACTGAACCCTCGAACCTCTGTCACTCGATCAATCCGTTTAAAGGGTATTAGATCAGCTGCTGCTGGCCGAGACGTTATCCAGAGGAGGGCAGAGGGAAGCAGATTCCCTTTGATGAGGTTTATCAGCAGAACATCCACTGAAGCAGATTCAGAAACATCATGCAATCTCACTGGATTCTGAAAATCTAGATGGAGACGACATTCATCCAGACCATCAAATATAAACAGAACTTTGTGCAGGTTGGAAATGTCCAGTTCTTTGGTCTCCTTAAAGAAAACATGAAGAAGATCCATCAGACTCAGTTTTTGGTCCTTCATTAAATTCAGCTCCCTAAAGGGAAGTGGAAACATGAACATGATGTCCTGGTTTGATTTTCCTTCAGCCCAGTCCAGAACAAACTTCTGCACCGAGACTGTTTTTCCAATTCCAGCAACTCCTTTGGTCAGCACAGTTCTGATGGACTTGTCTTGTTCTGATAAGGGTTTAA
>JAJAGP010006813.1:0-17949 GCA_025084515.1 Ancistrus triradiatus | reverse complement strand
ACAAAATTAACACAAAACTCCTACACCCACCCTCACAGTTCTGTCTCCACATTCTCATGATTATCTCGTCAACTAAACCTGAAAGTATTCAAAGAAAGACAGGAGATACAAAATTTAGTGATGCAATATGATGCTAGATTGTTTCAACATTTCACATAAATGCTCATTATGTAGATCATTAATGTAAGTGGTGTGGGATTAATTGTTTAACAATAGGTTGATTTAAAAATGTACATACCCATGATAGTCCCATACCGGTGTGTATTTACCCTACACACACATTCATGAGAGGCTGTGATAAAATAAACAGGCTTCCCACAAAGAGAAAAAAAATCCCTAGGGTTATATGAATAAACTCTTTACTTCTTTAAGTAAGAAAGCAAGTAGTATTAAAAGAAATGTAAGACAAAACAATCTAATTTCTCTTATAAGTCAATGTATTACTGATATTAATGCTCAGATTTTGGATTCAAGATTGGGACAATTTTAGCATCTTTGGTACACTTTCAGTAATAAATTCTGGATGTAGGTACTTATACGGAAGCTCCATTCTATCGTTCCTGTAGGTAATGTGCTTGCTTAATTCCATGCGATCTTTCCTAAATTTGGCCATGTGCTGCTGAGCTTCCTTTTCACCAAATAGCTCCTTTCTGTATTCTCCTAACAGGTGCTGCAGAAACAAAAACACAACAGAACCACAATGAACAAAAACAGACTCTTCTTTTCGTGTCTGATTTATAAAGCAGGTTATAACCCTAACCAATCTGTATTCTGATTGATTAATTGTTTCTAACAGCACAGCTCCAAGATTAGTGAAATTATAGATTAAAGGGAAGTTCCCTGATTTTAGAGGAAGCTTACTCATTTTTAATGTCTATAACTAAACAATTCAGTTCATAAATGTTCAGTTGATATAACAATATAGCTAAATAAGTAATATTCCACTCATTAGCTTAACATAATATTAGGTTCCATCAGTGTCCCATGGTTACCAGATCTGTTTATTCTAAATGATTTGGGCAAATTCACGAAGTCTCATTAAAGTGTCAGTCATTGTAGCTATGCTAGTGTAATGTGTAGTAGACAGAAGGAGCTATTTCTTGAATATTCCTGTGTAGCCGTACTTGCTTATGATAAATAGCATTGTTAGTGTTTGTATCGAATAAAGTTCAACAACCTTTATTGTTTATTCCAGTCAGCTTTCATTCACAGTGAGTCATTATGAGCAAGAGGAAGGGTGGCAGTGACATTTAGCAGTTTTTGGGCAGCCTCAGAAAAAAGCGAAGTACGTTGAGAGAAGTAGGAAAATGAGTAGTAGTCAGATGATAGAAATATACAGTAGTTCAAGAGAGGAATTTTTATCTAATAATTGGCAGTCAGATCAAAAGTGTTTAATATTCCTTTCCTGGACCTAATGGTGAGTTCAATCTGGTGTACTTGGTGCACAAGTGTACTTGTAAGTAAATAGAAACAACAATTTTCTAAATCTTGGTCAAAATGGACTGAACTTATCTTTGTATAACAATGCATTTCTTTCTGTTTGAATGGTTATGGTTGTACTTTATTAATCCATTATCTCTGCCATTACTTTTAGACATTATTGTATTTTTAAATGCTTACTTACCAGCCCCCCATAACAATGATTCAATGTTGGACTAAAACAGATTACTAAAAAACTAACCCTAGTTTCTAAAACTGAGATTCAGAGAGTCTTGTGTTAAGGTATATTAGCGGTATGTTTTAAAGTGTTTCAGTTGGTTCCTAAGGAAGTTGTGTAACTTCTTTTCATTTTGAAACTAATCACGTGAACATAAATACACTGTGTGTAATTTGTTGTGTTTTATTGATACTCACATCATCACTGGATTTGGAGCTCAGCACGTACAAGATGGTGAGTCCATTACTTGTGATGGAAACGGTAGGTAAAGTTTGCATGAAGCTCTGCTCTGTAGCTTTTCCTTTCTCACTGAGGGGCGGACGCCTAAGGGAAGTTGGCAAATTGGGCATCCAGGACCCAAACTCAAACTGGAACATTAAAGATACAGTAAAGTATTATTAAAAATAAATAAATTAATTTAAAAAATATACGTAAAATATACGTATATATGTGTGTGTGTTATGTATATAGTTATTAATATACAGATACTAATAAGTATACTAATAACAGATATTAATAAAGAGAGAAAATTTATGAACCTGGGGGTCATTGAGAGCAGTGTGCTGTGCAGAAACAGTGAAGATGATCATAGTGATGAACTTGATAACCTCGTCCAGTTTGGAGAAACTGCTGGGAATTCCTGAGAAGAAAATCAACACAAATATTAAACATTAAGTTTGATTATGGGAATAACTGATCAGAATTCAGTTTCCTGTTCTAATCTTAAAATTCAGTTTCTAATTTTAAAATTCAGTATAAAATAATCAGTTGGTGAGAGCAGCTTTACTTCATATACACAGATGAGCCAAATGATTATTATTGGGTGTCACAGTCACAGTCGAGTTACACAATAAACTTCTCTGTCACAACGTTTTTATAGGAGTGAAAAAAGCTGTTAGCACATCTGGACCACTGGACATGTGCAGACGACAGATGAACAGTGAAGCCGATTTCAAACTGACCAAGTTAGTCCCAACGGCAAATCACACAGTTAAAAGAGAAAGAGTTTCCACTGAACATGTATTATACATGCAATTATCCTTATGCTTAGACATGCAAATGATAGCGTTAAGATAATTCATAGCTTTAATGTGAATTTATTTAGAATAAAATAGAAATACAACTCAGTGGTAGGATTGTGAGCAGTTTAATTTAAGAACATTGTTTCAGTCATTAAGTTACCATGGTGATCTGTGATGTTTCATGGGAGTTTTATAACATAAAGAGAATAAGTAAAAGTATATTTGGAAAATGTACACACATATTAAAATTAAATAACCTTAGTTAAATATATTAGCTTATGTGTGCTTATTTCTATGTGCTTAAAACTTAAGAATACAAAGATTTGTTTGGGACAGTAGAAATTTGGTTCAGGACAGTGAACATTCCAGTCTCTTGCCAACTGGGCAATTCGGAAAAAAATCTTGAAAATATTATTTTCTACAAAAGTGTGGCACAGCAGAAAAAAGTCTGGAAGCCACTGTTTTAGTGGAGGAGTCGTAAACAGGAGGATGTTGGGCATCAGAGGATCATCATTGTCCACAAGCAAAGAAAGTCTCATCTCATTTCGTCCTAAAGACAGAAGAGCTGGTGTGACAAAAGTCACAGAAATGGCTAAATCAGTGTGCAGGAGGAATGTGTTACAACACTCAGTGCAGCGCCACCTGCTGTGTATAGAGCTGTGTAGCTAAAGATCAGTCAGAGTATAACTACACTAACCCCTGTCCACCACTGAAAGTGTTTACATTGAGTATGCAAGTACTGGAATGGGACAGTGGTGCAACAGAAGCTCATTGTCTAGACTTCCAAATTCCAAAGATCTCCGTCCAATTGAGCATCTGTGGGATGTGCTGGAACAACAATTTTGATCCACAGTGCTTCCACATCACAACTTCTCAAATAGAAAATGAACACAAACTTTTTTTTTTTGTCAGAAGAAAAACTAAACCAGACCTTCTGTGTGATTTTTGCCAAATGTTTAATGTGATTATAATCTTATTGGGGTAATTTATGGGCATTTCAAAGGAACATCAGCATCTTCTTACCAGTCTTTTCATCTCCTTGGAAGCCGTGAAGAAATATCTCATGAATCCAGTTGTGGAGCTCACGATCCTCTGTAACGTCCTCATCGCTTTTGTAGTAGATCTTCAGCAGTCCATCCACGAACCTGAAGTAGGTGGCATACGACTTTATTTTCCTCCACGAACCATAAATCAACTACGTTAAGTTTAAACAATAACAGTGCTGGCTGGGATTAGCTGAAGGTGTTCTTTGTGGTACTTATGCATGATGTTCCACAGCTTCAGTCCATCGTCTCTGTAGTAATAATTTGGGATATTCTCCAGTCCTCTTTCCTTGATATTATCAGGCAGACAGAGTGAGCTGTAGGTGAGGGTTGAGGCTGCTTTCTGCAGGAACTTATTGCTCTCATCATAACCCAGAGCAGTGAACTGAGCAGAGATAGAGAACATTATTGCTTATCTGTAAATTAATACTTGTTTATCCATAAACATTCCATCAGTGATAAAGAATCTTTACCTTTGAGAAAATTCCACCATCTGAGATCAGTGTTTCTCTGGCCTTAATGTTAAGATGGAGTGTGTAGCGAGTGTGGGGCAGGAGGAGCTGCAGAGGGCAGTAAAATTGTTCTTAGCATTGTATTTGAACAAGAAATTGTTGCAACAAATTTTCTGTCATTCTTGAGATGAAAATACAGTCGAGTCCTGATATCTGAATGTACCTCATAGTAATACCTCACAGGGGAAGTTTCTACCACCTTCCTGTATATTCAAACCCCTGTCTACTTTGATGCCAGGGTAATATAGTGCCAGTCAGACTCTCTGATTGGATCTCTTTTCCGTTATCCGTTTAATCAGGTGGGTCAGGGCCTCTGTGTAATACTGCTCACGTGTAATACTGAGTGTGCACATTCTCCAATGTCTCACAGTTGTTCCTTATTAGGCTAAATTCTGCAATATAAAATATACACCCATTACCCATTTTCCACCATGATTTACAATTAAATTCTTTAAATATCCTACAATGTGATTTCCTGGATTTTTTTCTCATTTTGTTTCTCATAGTTGAAGTGTACCTATGATGAAAATTACAGACCTCTCTGATCTTTCTAAGTAGGAGAACTTGCACAATCAGTGGCTGACTAAATACTTTTTTACCCCACTGTAAGTAGTGAATAAAATTAAGCTAAGCTAAGCTATAAAATAAAGCTAAGCTATAGCTGTGGCATTTCGTCTGCTTCCTTCATTTTCTCTCTGGAGCTAAACTTAGATGGAAGTAGCTTTAACAGACACAAAGAAAGAGAAACAGGGTGTCTCCACCTTGAAGAGCGGGTGAGATGAAGGCAGGTTCCTCATGGTGGAGACGGTGAAGACCTCAGCCAGCAGGTGAGCTCGCAGCAGGTGGAAGTTCAGCTCGTGTTCAAAGAACTCAGCGCCCCTCACAAACGTCTTTGCCAAGATCCAGTCCCACTTGTTGGGTTCATTAGCTAAGAAGATAGGATTCTTCTCACTTGGATTCTGGTACAACTATAAGAAAACAAAGAGGAACATTTTCAACCTGTTAACCTCTGCAGGATAAAGCTTATATAACTGTGCATATTTTAATGCACCATGTCTTTTTAAGTTTACCACACTGGAAACAAAAACGCTGGCATGTGCAAAACTTTTGGCACCTGTCAGTCAGTATTTAAGACAGATCCAGATGTACCTGGATTGCAATCGGGATCAGCTTTCCCTTGTCGCTGAAGAGCAAGCAGAGTGGAGAAGCTACATACTGCTGCTCCCTATTAATGATGTTACCCACAAGGCCGCTCAGTCTTTTGTAGTCACAGATGAAGATATTCCCTTTCTGATAAAACACAAAACACAGCATGGTGTTACATCTGCAGAAGGTAAATCAGGGAGGAGCAGAAACATGGAGCATTACAGCATTACCTTCAACCCTCTGTAAAACGGACTTTATAATTAGAATCATGTACAGGATTAGAAAGAATAAATTCTTAAATGCTATAGAATAAATGCTCTATACTTATTTATTAGAAATTAGCTGGACAAATGCTTAGAAATCAGAAATTAAAAGTAGCTCTTAATTGTCGTAGATACAGTATTTAACCAAAGGAGTTCACAAGGCTCCAAAATAAAATAAAAAAGTGAGCTCTGTGAATGTGGAAGTAAATTAAGTGTTTTTAATAAATAACTAAATGGTGTGGAAGCCCTCACAACTGGTGAACACTTATTTTCATTACCAGGTAGTGGACTTCTGTCTGAATCCACAGAAGTAATGGACTACACTCACTGTTTTCATCCACCATCACTGTTAGCACCTGTAGTGGCTAACTGCTGCTATGGCGCCAGGCAAGTGACCCCTCTTCTGGCTTTCCCTCATTCAGATATATCAAATTTTGCCTGTGCATCCAAATCACCAGCACTTGAACATGGGTCTCCACAATGGTGGGCTAGCTTATTAAACACTACAGCATCACTGGCATGACTGGCCATGTCTGAGGAAAGGAGGTCAGACAGTGGTTATTATGAACTGGCACTCCAACAGCGGCCCCTGCTGGTCCTGCCATGGATCAGATTCCCATTTTTATGAGCACGATTTCTAGATTTGTGTTACAACCTCAGTTCAAATCCCATTAAAGCTAGAGCAGCCTAAAAGTGTAAAGACTAAAAGCAGATCAGTGAACAAGTGTCACGACAGCTGTCGTGTTTAGAAGACACACGCAGGGAGAGTGTGGCTGAACTCAGAGTGATTTTATTACAAAAACGAAACAGAATACAGAACGTATCGAGGCGATTAACCGGAATACTGACTAGAATGATACACCAAATAAACAATGAGATAACGGAACGTAATCGAGGGCGAGCGGAGAAATAAGGTAAGTGAGCGATATACGAGGGCTGGATCTAGGAGATGTGATAGAAAAGATCGATAGAATGGTGAATAGGTAGGGTGATTGGCATGGTTATGACAGGACTAGGATAGAGACAGAAGGTCGAGAGAGTGATGCGGTCGAAAGGAGAGCACGGTTAGGAAGAGTGAGGAGATAGAGATGCGCCGGTGACCACGAGACTCAGCCGAGAATGTGAGGAAGGGAACGGTATATATAGAGATGAGGAAAGTGCTAGAAAATGAGAGGCAGGTGCAAGTGATCGAAGGGAGGAGGAGAGAGAAAGGGAGAGAAGGTGCACAATTGCGGTGGAAGGTGATGGAAGGTGGGCGTGGTGTGCAGGTGTGCGAGTGGATGTGACAGAGCCCCACCCCCCACGGAGTCCGAGACGGAGCTAGGACTCCAAAGATGGTCCCACTGGGTCTCAGAGAGGTCTGGTGGTTTCCTCTCTGGATGATCTCTGGGGGGATTCTGGGTGGACGCAACCTGCTGTGGAGGGCCGGACGGAGGGTACGGGACAGGCTTGGAAATGCACAACTTTGAGATAGGAACAGGTGCCGGACAGTTGGCTTTGGGACAGGCGCTGGGATGAATGGCTCTGGTGTGGAAGATCTTGGAATGGTCCCAGGAACAGGCGGCTTCAGGAGAGGTGCCGAAGAAAAGGGACCAGGTCCTTCTGGTACCGGTGTGGAGAACTTTAGAATGGGCCTTGGCATGGGTGGCAAGTACAGCCACAGAGAAGGACAACCTCGGTGCGGGGACCGGGAAGGACGACTTCGGTGTAGGCACTGGGACTGATGACCTTGGCGCAGGCACGGGGACTGATGACCTCTGGAAGGCCTTGGACTTGGACGGTCCTGGGAAGGTCTCGGACAACCCTGGAGTGGTCTTGGACTTGGATGAGCTCAGGAAGGCCTCAGACTCGGCTGACCCGGGGACGAACTCTGACCTGGACGGACTCTGAACGGACTCAGACTGATTAGGGACAAACTCGGACTCGGACAGATTTGGGGCAGACTCGGATTTAAACAAAATTTGGATAGACTCGGGCAAACACAGGACAAACTTGGACTTAGACGAAGTTCGGACAGACTCGAACAGATTCAAAACAGACTCAAATTTGGACAGATCTTGGATAGACTTGGACAAACAGAATAAACTGGGACTTGAACGGACTTGGAACTGATTCAGACTGATTCGGGACAGACTCAGGTTTAGATGACCTTTGGGAGGTCTTGGAGATAGAGGACCTTTGGAAGGACTCTGAAATAGGTGACCTTTGGAAGGTCTCTGATATAGGCGGACTTGGGAAGATATCCACAGTAGACGACCCTTGAATGGTCTCGGAGATGGCCAACCTTGGAACAGACGGCTTTGACCCAGGTACCAAAGGTGATGGTACAGGTACCGGGCGAACGTGCTCAATTTCAGAGCTAGGATTCTCAAGCATGTGGCTGACCAGCTTCAGTACCAGGTAATCAGGCTTTGGTAGCTCAGATACAGTGCTACAAGGCAGTAACAGCTCCTCAGCAGAGCTAGGCTGCCTGACTGCAGGATTACCAGGCCTAGATGACCTGTGAAAGGTCTCAGGCATAAATGGGCCCTGAACAGGCCCTGGGACTGGCGTTCCTAGAAGAGACTCTGGATCGGGCGATCCCTGGACTGGGACTGGCATCCCTGGAACAGACTCCGGGACTCTTCTGTCACGCCGGCTGTCAGGTTTAGAAGACACATGCAGGGAGAGTAGGGCTGAACTCAGAGTGGTTTTATTATGAAAACGAAACAGAACACAGAACGTATCGAGGCGATTACCGGAATACTGACAAGGATGATACACGAACTAAACAATGAGATAACGGAATGTAATCGAGGGCGAGCGGAGAAAAAAGATAAGTGAGCGATAAACAAGGGCTGACTGGATCTAGAAGAAGTGATAGAAAAGATCGATAGAATGGTGAATAAGTAGGGCGATTGGCACGGTTACGACAGGACTAGGATAGAGAATAAGGTCGAGGAGCGATGCGGTCGAAAGAAGAGCACGGTTAAGAAGAGAAGAGGAAAGTGCTAGAAAATGAGAGGCAGGTGCATGTGATCGAAGGGTGGAGGAGAGAGAAAGGGAAAGAAGGTGCTCAAACGTGGTGGAAGGTGATGGAAGGTGGACGTGGTGTGCAGGTGCACTAGTGGATGTGACAACAAGCAGAGTTCCTTCACCAAAAATCCCAAAAAAGTTAATCTGTAACACATATGGAAGGCCAGTTTTGGTCCATAACCCTAGATTAAAAGTATACCAGGGTTGATTTTTCAGATAAGCCTAGTTCTAGACTAAATTAAACTATCAAAGATGACTCCCTAGTGAAAGTTCTTTCTATACTAGCATTAAGACTCTAATCATTGTGAATTGTGACTAGGGTGCTTAAGGTGACGTGCTTAAGCTCACGTGATGCACAATGTACAGAGCTAATGCTGAAAATCATATAGCTAGAGAGATGATAGGAAGAAGGTTGCAACGGTTCAACAATAAAGAGGTAACTCTATGAGGATAAATGTGGATACTGTGGATACAGGAACTAAAGGAGGAACTCTGTCTAGATCTTTGTTGATCCTCCACATTCACCTAATGTCACGCCCAGCTCCAGCGCGCGCCACCAAACGCCTGAACCTATCGGGAAGCCCCGCTTTCAGACTGCTGATCACGTACAGCTGCGAGGCTTCCCATATAAGCGGGCGCGCTCAGAGCTGTCGCGCGGATTATTGATGATGTCCTCGCCACGTCCCAAACGCTCGTCATCTCCGCGTCCCGACCGTATCTCGTCCGGCACCGCGTCCCTAACGTGCCCGCTTCTAATCCTCGTCCAGGTTTGTTGCTTGTTTGATTTCCGTTCCACCCGTTTTACAGCCTCGGCTTAGTTTGCGTTGTCCACCCGTTTTCACCCTCGCCTGAGTTCGCTGAGTGTGTGCCTTATTTATTATTTGTCCAATAAATCCTGGTTTCCCTTGTTCTAACCTGCGTTCGTCTCCTTCCCTCGCCGCCCGCCGTTACAGAATAATCCGCCGTAAAACATGGAGATGGCAGGTTCCCTTACCTCTCCGTTTTCTCTCGGCCGTTTCTATGGCAACCCTGCCTCCTGCTGGCCATTCGTGGTACAGTGCAGGGCTTATTTTGAGTTTTTCCACTTCGATTCTGAGCACGAAAAGGTGTCTTTTTAGTTTCTTCGCCTTGGCGGTGAAGCCCTGGTTTGGGCCACTCACATGTGGCCGGTGCTCCGGACGGGTACCATAGAGCTATTTCTGGAGGAGCTGGAGTTCGCTTTTGGCTCCCCATGGGACTCCCCGGGCATCGACGCTGTGGGTTCCAGCCCTGGAGAACCCGTTCGCCCTGTCCGGTCTGCACTGGTTGGTAAAGTGCTGGATCCCCAGCTTACCACCAGCCGGACCGCCCTAACCAGGCATGAAAGCGATCTGCCAGCCGATAATTGCATCTTTAGTCGCTCTTGTTTTGCGCCCAATCCCTTAGTTCTCGACGTTCGTGCTTCTGATCGCTCTAAACACGCCTCAGAACCCTTAGTTCCTGGCGTCCGTGATTCCAATCGCTCTACTCTCGCTGCAGAACCCCTAGTTCTCGATAGTGGTACCGCTCACTCAGCTTCCTCGACACCTACACCCGCACTGCGTTCGTTTGGGACACGGACAGTCACATCACTCTCGCTCGTGCCCACTCCCGCGTCCCGGATGTTGGTGCCAGCATCTGCCGTTCCAGTGGCTGCCCCCAGGGTGTCTGCAGTTCCAATGGCTGCCCCCAGGGTGTCTGCAGTTCCAGTGGCTGCCCCCAGGGTGTCTGCAGTTCCAGTGGCTGCCCCCAGGGTGTCTGCTGTTCCAGTGGCTGCCCCCAGGGCACCAGAAGCCTTTCTAAGGGCTCCAGCCTCGTCAGAAGCCTTTCTAAGGGCTCCAGCCTCGTCAGAAGCCTTTCTAAGGGCTCCAGCCTCGTCAGAAGCCTTTCCAAAGGCTCCAGCCTCGTCAGAAGCCTTTCCAAAGGCTCCAGCCTCGTCAGAAGCCTTTCCAAAGGCTCCAGCCTCGTCAGAAGCCATTCCAAAGGCTCCAGCCTCGTCAGAAGCCTTTCCAAAGGCTCCAGCCTCGTCAGAAGCTTTTCTACAGGCTCCATCCTCGTCAGAAGCCTTCCCAAAGGCCCGAGTCTCGTCAGAAGCCTTCCCAAAGGCCACAGCCTCCACGGAGACCCGGTCTGAGCAAGTCTCCTCCACGGAGACCCCGTCTGAAGCCTTTCTAACGGCCGCAACGGCCGTACAGCTGCGAGGCTTCCCATATAAGCGGGCGCGCTCAGAGCTGTCGCGCGGATTATTGATGATGTCCTCGCTGCGTCCCAAACGCTCGTCATCTCCGCGTCCCGACCGTATCTCGTCCGGCACCGCGTCCCTAACGTGCCCGGTTCTAATCCTCGTCCAGGTTTGTTGCTTGTTTGATTTCCGTTCCACCCGTTTTACAGCCTCGGCTTAGTTTGCGTTGTCCACCCGTTTTCACCCTCGCCTGAGTTCGCTGTGTGTGTGCCTTATTTATTATTTGTTCAATAAATCCTGGTTTCCCTTGTTCTAACCTGCGTTCGTCTCCTTCCCTCGCCGCCCGCCGTTACACCTAACATGTTTAATAAATGGATATATACACATAAATACAGTGGGGCAACAAAGTATTGTCAGTCACTGATCATGCAAGTTCTTTTACTTAGAAAGATGAGAGAGGTCTGTAATTTTCATCATATTTACACTTAAACTATGAGAGACAAAATGAGAAAAAAAATCCCGGAAATCACATTGTAGGATTTTTAAAGAATTTAATTGTAAATCATGGTGGAAAATAAGTATGTAGTCAATAACAAAAGTTCAACTCAATACTTTGTAACATAACCTTTGTTGGCAATGACAGAGGTCAAATGTTTCCTGTAAGTCTTCAGCAGGTTTGCACAAACTGTAGCTGGTATTTTGGCCCATTCCTCCATGCATATCTCCTTTAGAGCAGTGATGTTTTGGGGCAACATGGACCTTCAACTCCATCCACAAATTTTCTATGGGGTTGAGGTCTGGAGACTGGCTAGGCCACTCCGGGAATTTGGAATGCTTTTTACCGAGCCACTCCTTTGTTGCACGAGCGGTGTGTTTGGGATCATTGTCATGCTGTAAGACAAAGCCATGTTCCATCTCCAATGCTCTCACTGATGGAAGGAGGTTTTACCTTAAAATCTCACAATACAGGGCCCCGTTCATTATTCCCTTAACACGGATCAGTCGTCCTGTCCCCTCTGCAGAAAAACAGCCCCAAAGCATGAGGTTTCCACCCCCATGCTTCACAGTAGGTATGGTGCAACTCAACATTCTTCTTCCTCCAAACACGGCGAGTTGAGTTTTTACCAAAAAGTTTTATTTTGGTTTCATCTGACCACAAGATATTCTCCCAATCCTCTTCTGGATCATCCATATGCTCTCTGGTAAACTTCAGACGGGCCTGGACATGTACTGGCTTAAGTAGGGGGGCACGAGGGGCACTGCAGGATCTGAGTCCCTTTCGGCATAGTGTGTTACTAATGGTAGTCTTGTTACTTTGGTCCTAGCTCTCACCAGGGCATTCATCAAGTCCCTCTATGAAGTTCTGGGATTTTTGCTGACCGTTCTCATGATCATTTTGACTCCACGGGATGAGATCTTGCGTGGAGCCCCAGATCGAGGGAGATTATCAGTGGTCTTGTATGGCTTCCATTTTTTTTACAATTGCTCCCACAGTTGATTTATTCACACCAACCTGCTTGCCCATTGTAGATTCACTCTTCCCAGCCTGGTGCAGGTCTACAATTTTCGTCCTGGTGTCCTTCGACACCTCTTTGGTGTTGAGTTTGGAGTCTGACTGTTTGAGGCTGTGGACAGGTGTTTTTTATAGAGATAACGAGGTCAAACAGGTGCCATTAATACAGGTAATGAGTGGAGGACAGAAGAGCCTCTTAAAGAAGAAGTTACAGGTCTGTGAGAGCCTGATATCTTGCTTGTTTGTGGGTGACCAAATACTTATTTCCACCATGATTTACAATTAAATTCTTTAAAAATCCTACAATGTGATTTTTTTTTCAGATTTTTTCTCTCATAGTTGAAGTGTACCTATAATGAAAATTACAGAAGAACTTGCATAATCAGTGGCTGACTAAATACTTTTTTGCCCCACTGTACATACTGATATAGATATACAGGTCAAATAAATAAATACATAAATATAAACGAAAATCGAAGTCTAACGGTGGGTACATTAGACTCCATTTATTTATTACATGTTCAGAGGAACAGAGATAAATATGGGCTATGGATGCAGTACCTTCATCTCCTGTGTTAGGGAACTCCCTGGGAAAGCGAACTGGACCATCTCATCTGTAACGGGCAAATTAGGGGGCAGTTTGGAACAGCGCTCGATCATCATGGGGTTCAGTCCGTTCAGCAACTGATAGCCAAAGAACTCATCTTCATGCCAGTGCTTGGAGATGTAGTCTGTATGGACAGAATAAGCTCAGAGTGCTGCAATGGGGGTTTATGCTGAATTTTCATAGGTGAGAGAGTTACCTGTGATCTTGTTGTGATGACACCTCAGGAGAGGTTGAAGTTCATCCAAGTTCTTCCAGGATCCATGACGGTTTGTGAAGGTTTCAATCCCAAGCTCTGCATACCTGTGATAGAACAGATCAGGATCAGGCATCCAATAAGAGCCTCATCATTTATGATAGATTAGTTTCTTATTTTAGTGAGATTCTTACGCTGTGGTGTAGCTGTAGAGATTATGAATCTCCTTAGTGAAGGAAAATTGATCCTCCCCAGGTAAGTCAGAAGGTGAAGCAGCATCGATAATCCAGGGTACTCCAGGAAGATACTTCTTCCACCTACATTAACACACGGTTCATACGGTTAAAACATTTTACCTACTGGATTACAGGATTTCATTAAAGTGAATACAGTGCTAAATATAGAGAACATAAATGCTTCGCTCAGTAAGTTTTTTCTGTTTCTTTAAGAATTACACTAATCAGGTGAAGACCCAAATCACATTCTCATTCTCAACTTCATCCTGGGAATATTACCACTGAATACTCAGACTTGTAGCAGAAAAACCAAACCATCTGTACACCTGTAATCATTTATACACATCTGATTTATTATGGTAGTGTACAGGCTGGAACAAAAGCAGCAGATTAACCAGCATTCAGATTTATGGAAAAGTTTTTAGCGTGAAATATGATAAAATTTTTTTTAGAAATGTGAAGTGATAAAGTCTGGTGTTTTTGTAAGATCTGAAAAAATCATCAACTTATTACTGTTACGGTACGGCATGTCAAAAATGATGACGAACCGTGAAAATAAAATATAATGGGTTGGGACCCAAGTGCAGTTAGCTCCAGATGGAAGTAGTGAACCTAAATATAATTATTCAACCCAAAAAAGGTTCACTGAGAAACTAATGAATGAATAAAACGTTAAAGAAAAAAAAGGAACGCTGCGCAAGGTGCGCTTCGGGTCTGCGCACGGAGCTCCCGCGAACACGTACCAAGTATACTCCCGGCCAAAACGCTCACTGGAGTGTGGAACGGGCGCGGGGAGGCAAAGGAAAGGATTTAGAAAAACTGAATTAAAAAATTAATTAATTTTTAGAAAAACTGAATTAATATAAAGAATTAATATAACTAACAAAACGACAAAAGAAAGGAAGGGACATCATACCGCATCTACTCCCGGCTTGATGCTCACTGGAGTGCAAGCACACATGTCAAAGCAACAAAAAAGTGGCTCGGGTGTGTGTGAGGGAATGCGCAGGCATGCACACACACAAGAGCACTGGCTCACGCTGAGGGGAGAGCGAAGGGAGGGGGGACTGACATCACCCGACACGGAGGCATGTCTCTCGTCAGAACGCGTTGGTGCAAAGCAATGCCAGGCGTCCGAGGACGAGGAAATAAAGAAGCCATCGTAAAATACTGATAACAGAAAAGTGAAAGAAAAACGTAAAGATTATCCTACACTAGGACTAAGCCCTGAACATAGATTTCCTCAGGCTTCCCAGCCCTATGGGGGCTGAGTTCCTAATGAACTAAGTCCGTCCGCTGTCCCTCACAAACTCTAAAAACAGAAAAGGAAAAACGGAAGCGCTAGAGCCAGAGAATGCTCAGTGATCAAATGAGACTGGTGAGGTCTCTAAGCAAGCTGCTGCCAGGAATCGCTTCTAAAAATGATCGCAGCGATCAGGAGGCATCCACAGCGTATAGATCACAATGAAGCAACACGTACTACGCTCGGCGAGGCTCTTAAATAGCCAAGAGTAGCAGGTGTTTCATATTGCTGCAATCAGAATGCTTCATTGACAGTCGTCCCGATTACAGCGTCTGTCAGAGAGTCCACCGAAGGAAAGTAGTCCAACGCCACCCTCTAGCATAAAAAAATGGACCCTCTAACAGTACCCCCCCAAAGGGAGCGTCGTCCCAACGCCCCTAAGCGCGTACCTGGCTTGCTGGACATGCTCAGGGTTGAGCGTCTGGCTCACAGGGAGGCCCTAAAAGGCAGGGCCAGCCTATACACAGGGGTTGAAATGGAGGGTGGGGGGCAAGTCAAGCCAAGTGCAATGCCCGGTCTAGACCCAGAAACCAACCTGACCAACCCAAGGGCTGATCTGAGCGCTGGCAGCAGAGAGGTGAAGCTGAGTGGCTCACTGGCGGAACTGAGCGGCTCAGGGGCAGAGCTGGAGACGGCGACTCAGGGGCAGAGCTCGGCAGCTCAGGCAGATGAGGAGCTAGATCCGACCCGCTCAGATCGACAAAAAAAGTCGGCGCTAAGGACCTGGCTAAACGCACAGCCACCAAGAACCTCAGAGACAAGGTCAGCAAAGGTGACCAAGGTGGTGCAGGGATCGGCCTCGGAGACCGTGGAGCGGGGATTGGCACCAACGATCGTGGCACAGGGATTGGAACTAACAACCGTGGCACGGGAATTGGGACTACAGATCGTGGCGCAGAAATTGGTCTTGGTGATCGTGACGCGGGGATCGGGACCAACGATCGCGGTGCAGGAATTGGTCTTTGTGACCGTGGCACAGGGATCGGTCTTAGTGATCGAGGCACAGGGGACGGCGGCAATGACCGGTGTGCTAATTGCCCAGGCGTGGAGCTCGAATGCTCAGACGCAGAGGCTTGCGGACGCAGTGAGCTCCTGTACAGGGCTAGGCAGCGCCAAATGCCTCTCCGTGGAGCTTAAAAGCTTGAACACAGAGCTAACATGCATGGCAGGCCCAGGTACAGGGATAGGGGACGCTGGCTGCTCATTTTTTGAGCTGACAAGCTCAGCACACTCTTGAACGGGGCTTGGCAGTGCTAAATGCCTCACCGTGGAGCCTTGTTGCTCAAACACGGGGCTTAAAGGCGCAATGAGCTCCTGTACAGGGCTAGGCGGCGCTACAAGTTCAACCGTAGAGCCTTGTTGCTCAGACATGGGACTAAGGGGCGCGGCGGGCCCAGGTACATGGCTAGGGGGCATCAAAAGCTCAGGAACGGGGTCAAACTGCCCAGGTGCGGAGCTTAAATGTGCGGCGAGCCCAGGTTCAGAGCTAGGGGGGCGCTGGCTGCTCATTTTTTGAGCAGTAAAGCTCAGCACGCTCTTGAACGGGGCTTAGCGGCGCTAAATGCCTCACTGTAGAGCCTTGTTGCTCAAACATGGGGCTTAAAGGCGCAATGAGCTCCTGTACGGTGCCAGGTAGCGCCAAATGCCTCTCCGTGGAGCTTAAAAGCTCGAACACAAGGATAACATGCACGGCGGGCCCAGGTACAGGGATAGGGGGCGTCAAACGCTCAAACACGCGGTCTAACTGCCCAGGTGCCGAGCTTAAATGCACGGCGAACCCAGGTTCAGAGCTAGGGGGTGCTGGCTGCTCATTTTTTGAGCTGACAAGCTCAGCACACTCTTGAATGGGGCTTGGCAGTGCTAAATGCCTCACCGTGGAGCCTTGTTGCTCAAACATGGGGCTTAAAGGCGCAATGAGCTCCTGTACAGGGCTAGGCGGCACTAAAAGTTCAACCATGGAGCCTTGTTGCTCAAACACGGGACTAAGGGGCGCGGCGGGCCCAGATACAGGGCTAGGGGGCGCCAAAGACTCAAGCACGGGGTCAGACAGCCCAAGTGCGGAGTGGACAAGCGCGTTGAGCCCAGGTTCAGAGCTAGGGGGCACTAAGCGCCCATTTTCTGAGCTTACAAGCACGGCCTGCTTATGAACGGGGCTAGGTGGCGCTAAGTGCTCATTTACTGAGCGTAATTGCTCAAGCTGAAAGCTAGAGGACGCTACAGGCTTAGCTTTAGCGCTTGCAAGAACGACGTGTTCAGGTATGGAGGAGACGAGCATAGTGGGTTCACAAACGGAACTAGATGGCGCTATCAAAGGTGGTGCTTGGAATAAAGGCCCCGCCTCAAACTTCCTGGATCGAACCACCACCTCTGTGCAAATGGCCAGGTCGCACAGAGCAGCCAGGGAGGTGGCAGGGAGATATGGCCAAAGCTTCACCTCCAACCAGAAGTCCAGGTTTCGCACGAACTAAAAGAACAGAAAAGGAAAAACGGAAACGCTAGAGCTAGAGAATGCTCAGTGAGCAAATGAGACGGGTGAGGTCTCTAAGCAAGCTGCTGCCAGGAATCGCTTCTAAAAACGGTCGCATCGATCGATGGCATGCGCAGCGTATAGATCACAATGAAGCAACACCTACTATGCTCGGCGAGGCTCTTAAATAGCCAAGAGTAGTGACAGGCGTCCCGATTGCAGCGTCTGTCAGAGAGTCCACCGAAGGAAAGTAGTCCAATGCCACCCTCTAGTGTCGAAAAATGGACCCTCTAACAATTACATATTCAATAAAAAGTGCAAACCAGAACATTAGAAAATCACCAAACCAGGTAATTTAAATAGGGATCAACATGTCATGTTAGTGTATCATATTATGTGACAGTATTATTACAGGTTCTGTCTGATTCTTGCTTTGAAGGAAACATCAGATACTCATCATTATATTACATTATTATAATACATTCCACCAAATACAGTTTAAATCATATCTTATTGAATTTTTGTCTGCTTAATTATTAATATATTTCATGTTTTACATTACTATTCAAGAACATAAATGTGCACTTTTGTTTCTTTACAGGAGAGATAAACATCCCTCTCTATAACATGACATTCCATTATGTTACTGTTTTAAAACTAAATCCAAATTTCTTACTTGTAGACCTCTTTTCTCTTTTTAATCTCCTCCTGCCTCTGTGACAGGAATAAAGGGTTCAGTTTGCCATTTGTCCTGGGGACAGAAATGAAGGCT
>JAJAGP010006812.1:0-17960 GCA_025084515.1 Ancistrus triradiatus | reverse complement strand
TGACTGAACTGGAGATGTTTCTAAAGAAGAATGGTCCAAAGCACCTTCAACCACAATCCAGACTGGAAGCTGTAGGAAGCGTTTAGCGGCTTATTTCTACAAAAGGAGGATCTACTAAATATTCATGTAATTTTTCTGTTGGGGTGCCCAAATGTATGCACCTGCCTAATTTTGTTTGAATAATTACTGCACACTTTCTGTAAATCCTATAAACTTCATTTCACTTCTCAAATATCACTGTGTTCATCTGCTATATGATATATTTAACTCGAGTTGCTGATCTGAACAACCAATGATTTATAAACTAAAATCATGAAATTTATCAGGGGGTGCCCAAACTTTTTCATACCACTGTATGTGGGGTCCCATTAGCACAATACAGTAGTGAAGGCTCAAATGCTTATTTTTCACACTTCCCATGGGTCTACAAGCACGAAACACACATCACTGGATTCGTCTCGATGAGTGGATGCTGTTTGACACCAGAAATTAATAACTAATTCTGCCCAAAATGGCGGAAAATCGCGCCGTTTTCGATTTGTTTTTATATTAAATTAACGTGTTAATCGGCCACTTAAGTGGACAATTTTGGTATCCACAAATTCAGGAGGACTCCTAGATTATAATTCAATTGAGTCCCAGTGTCTGTGTTTGTCCTTTTACTCCAGCTGAGCCAGTCAGTCACACGTTAGCACTCGTTTTACATACTTCCCGGTGGTCTACACGCATGATACACATATCATTGGATTTGTCTCAATGAGTAGACGCTTGATACCAGCAACCTGAGCTAACTCCCTGGGAAATCGCAGAAAATCGCACCGTTCTTAAAATGTTCAGCTACTAAATTTACATGTTTATTGGTCACTTGGGTGGACAATTTTGGTATCATTGCACTTGGCAAAAGAGTCTCCTTGTCCTACAAGTTCTGGAAGCTGTAGAAATGGTTCAAAGTCAAACTAGAGAAACACAGAAAAGGCTTTAAAAATGATCGCGTGGACCTAGAGGTTCCAGATTTTTCACACTGCTTCTAGAGGTGTCAACGGCCCTCATACTTGTGCCTTGAGTCAATCACACCTTGCAAGCAGTGTTATATCAAGTGTATAGGAATTTGAATGGAAATATATTGCAATTGGGACGTGTCCAAATGGGGTCTAGAAAGGTCCGACGAGTCCGAAACTTCGGCTACATCGTCGGCATAGGCTCTAGATAAACATACTCAAATTTGGAACTGTTTGGGCATTCCAAAGTATTTTTTATCGGGGTAATGATTCGAGCAAAATCCATGCAAGCTTACACCCTGTGCCTATGCCTTTCCCAGTGAAGGAAGAGAAATACTGAAAGGCCTTAAAAATTTTCACAAGGGTATAGAGCTTCCAGATTTTTTTGCACTGCTTCTAGAGGTGTTGATGGCCCACATAGTTGAGATTTGGCCCAATCGGAGTTTTCCAAGGGGTGTCCAAAGAGTGTATATGGATTAAAGTGTAATATATTGCTATTGAGATGGCCCGAAACGGGTTCCAGAGAAAAATGCGCCGACCTCTAGACTTTTCGCACTCTTTCTAGAGCTGCTGAAGGCTAACATAGTTGAGTTTGGGCCATTTTGAACCTTTCCAAGGGGTGTCCAAAAAGTGTATATGGAAATGAATGGAAATATATTGTAAGTGGGACTTCTTTAAACAGGGTCTAGAAATGTCCGACAAGTCCGAAACTTCAACTGCGTGGTCATTAGATGGTCTAGATCAACATACTTTAATCTGGAGTTGATCAGACAATCCAAAGTTTTGACCATCTGGCCAGAATTTGCAGTAATATACAGGCCGAATTAGGGTTGCAGCCTGTCACAAACAGGGTAAAGAAATACTGAAAGGCCTTAAAATTTTTCACGAGGGTCTAGAGCTTTCAGATTTCTTGCACTGCTTCTAGAGGTCTTGACGGCCCACATACTTGAGATTTGGCCCAATCGGACCTTTCCAAGGGGTGTCCAAAGAGTGTATATGGATTACAGTGTAATATATTGCTATTGGGATGGCCCGAAACGGGTTCTAGAAAAGTGCGTCAACCTCTAGACTTTTCACACTGTTTCTAGAGCTGCTCAGGGCTAACAGTTGAGTTTGGGCCAAAAAGTGTATATGGAAATGAATGGAAATATATTGGAATTGGGATGTGTCCAAACAAGGTTCAGGAAGGTCCAACGAGCCCGAAAATTCGGCTACGTTGTCATCATAGGGTTTAGATAAACATACTCACACCTGGAACCGTTTGGCCATTCCGAAGCATTTTTTATCTGCCTCACGATTCGAGAAGAATCCATGCAGACTGACACCATGGAATTATGCCTGCTTCAGTGAAGGAAGAGAAATACTGAAAGGCCTTAAAAATTTTCACAAGGGTCTAGAGCTTCCAGATTTTTTCCACTGCTTCTAGAGGTGTTGACGGCCCACATAGTTGAGACATAGTTGGCATTCCAAAGTATTTTTTATAGGGGTAACGATTCGAGCAAAATTCATGCAGGCTTACACCCCTGGCCTATGCCTTTCTCAGTGAAATATCTTATTGCAATATATTATTGATCTCTAAAATGAGTGTTGAACGTCTTTACATTTGGCCCTTCAAAACTGACCTTATTCAAGAAACTCAAAATACTCTGAAGCCGTGAGAGCAACAGTTTAGTTGCAGATTCTCCATTTCTCACTAAACTGAGTGTTGGTCTTGTGAAATTGAACACCAAAGAGATGTCATCCCAATTGCAATATATTTGAGCACAGTGTCATATATTGGATTTGGGGTGGTGGGCGGGGCCACGGGGACCTCAAAGTGATGTCATCCCAGTTGCAATATATTTGACCACAGTGTCATGTATTGGAATTGAGATGGTGGGTGGGGCCACGGAGACCTCAAAGTGATATCATCCCAATTGCAATATGTTTGACCACAGTGTCATATATTGGAATTGGGATGGTGGGCGGGGCCACGGAGACCTTAAGGTGATATCATCCCAGTTGCAATATATTTGGCCACAGTATTATATATTGGCATTGGGATGGTGGGCGGGGCCACGGAGACCTCAAATTGATGTCATCCCATTTGCAATATACAGGTAGTCCTCGACTTACGACGCAGATCCGTTCCTAGGTAAGTCGCAACACACGTACATACTGTACATAAATACAGTCATAAATAACATGACGTATTTTTCGAACCATAAGGCGCACTTAAAATCCTTTAACTTTCTCAAAAATCGGAGAAAGTATAGTTCGGAAGTGGGCAAAGCAAGAAGACGCCCTGCGCCAGGTAAAGAAGACCAAACTGAGTTTCCGACGGAACTTAAGACTTTTGTTTCATTTCATGCGTCTTATAACCCGGTGCGCTTTATGAAAATAGACCCGTTAGAAGTCGATCATTTATATCGCGCCTTATAACCCGGTGCGCTTTATAGCCCGAAAAAAATAACATACTATAAGCACTTATCCTATCCTAACACCTGTCCTAACACAGTAATTATCAAAAAACGAGCCGCGTAACCATGTATTTTTCTGCCGCGCACACAAACACGAAGTTCGCGTTATGACGTTTATGACGCAAAACCAAGTCAAAACAAGGCTTTATACAGTAAATGGGAGATGCGTCGTAACCACGAAACATCGTCGTAACCCGAGGACTACTTGTATTTGACCACAGTGTCATATATTGGAATAGGGATTGTGGGTGGGGTCACGGAGACCTCAAAGTGATGTCATCCCAATTTCAATATGTTTGACCACAATGTCATATATATTGGAATTGGGATGGTGGGCGGGGCCACGGAGACCTCAAGGTGATATCATCCCAGTTGCAATATATTTGACCACAGTGTCATATTGGAATTGTGATGGTGGGCGGTGCCACAGAGACCTCAAGGTGATATCATCCCATTTGCAATTTATTTGACCACAGTGTCATATATTGGAATTGGGATGGTGGGCGGGGCCACGGAAACCTCAAAGTGATATCATCCCATTTGCAATACATTTGACCACAGTGTCATATATTGGAATTTGATGGTGGGCGGGGCCACGGAGACCTCAAGGTGATATCATCCCAGTTGCAATATATTTGACCACAGTGTCATACAACAATATATTGGAATTGGGATGGGGGTGTGCCAATATGCAAATGAAGGGTGGAAACCTGGCCCATGATTGTCTGGATGGTGCATGAGCACGCCTAGTGTTGTCCAGTACCTGTATATTGATCGGGGTCAGTATAAATATATTGGAAAATGGATCCAAAATCGGAATACAGTCCCAGTTCGCATATAAAGTGCTTACTCTACAAAACAACAAAAACAACACTTTTTAAGGTTCTGAACATTACGTGCTGTATTGTTTTGTAGATTTGTGTAATGTAAAAAGCTGCGCTTCAATTCTGTTGCTCTTTTGCAAACTCTCTTTGTTATTCTTTAATGTGTTCCATTTGTATAGTGAATCCTGGGTAGCCAAAGACACCACAGAAGGAAAGAGCGATAGCGCATGTACAGACGTCTCAGATAGTGATCATGTTGGCTTGTTGTTAAAGCTGATCTTAATGCCCTTTAACATTGTGGTAACATTTGTCTTGATTTCAGCCCTGAGTGTGATTGGCTTGGAAAGACTAGGTTGTAGTAGGGTGACATGACAACAAATTGAACATCATCCACGAGGTTATTAAGATTAAGCCAGATTCAATGAAGGACAGCGGCACAATAATATAGTAGTTTT
Source organism: Ancistrus triradiatus (assembly GCA_025084515.1). Taxonomy (NCBI): domain Eukaryota; kingdom Metazoa; phylum Chordata; class Actinopteri; order Siluriformes; family Loricariidae; genus Ancistrus; species Ancistrus triradiatus. The sequence goes on along the minus strand of JAJAGP010006812.1, from coordinate 13,224 downwards.
TCTTTGGAGTATTGTTGAAACTTGTGAAAGGCACGTTGTAGTCTAGATCTGAAGTGTAGTATAGTATATTCAGATCGCTGGTTGTGGAAAGAAAAGCAGGAGACGAAAGGCAATAGGGGGAAATATGGTGTTTTATTCCGGAGAGTTCAGTTTAAATGTCATACCAAAATCCCTCTGTGCTGTCTTGTTTTGCCTTGTCCAGTATAAAGATTGTAAGACCAGCCCCTATATATACACCTAGATCTATTGTAAATTGGTGTTGTAAAGTCTAGGTGTAATGTCAGTCGGGGGTCACAGATGGCCAGAGGAAGCAGGTGTCGTCACATATCGCTTCCCAAATGGCCACAGGAACAGGAGATAACACAGAAGTGATATCAGAAAAGAATGCTGGAAAGAAACGGTTTACGACCAAATTTTACAACAGTGAGGATGTGGTACATTCATTAGAATTAAATGACCTATTTGAGAACAGACATCTCTTGGACAAGCAGAGCATGAATGTAATCCACTGAAATATAAATTTGAAATAATGAAATCTACAACAATCCCCCCCCCCCCTTTTGATGCCAAAGCATGCATCCTCTTTAAATGGATATTTCAGTGTATCAAATATAGGTGTTAAATATAATTTTCTTTTATTGACATGATTATCATATACTTACAAATATGTTTACAATAACATATTATAGCTCAAAAATACAATTACAAAAATGGATAAAACTTCCCGCCAGTAAGACCACTTTGTATACCAACTTGGTATATAGTATTTACATGGTCACTTAAATCATGTAGTGAAACTAAAAATAAACAATGACAAAAATAGTGACAGAAAATAAGACTGGAATGTTGATAATGGAGATCGGAATAACGAAACCTTGAAGTGTTCATCATAATACGGAGTTGGGCAAATGATCAGGGGAGCACTCAACATCATGCTTGGATGTTTATTCTGTCTGGTGTTTTCAGGTCCATTTGGTCCTCCTCATTCACCACCAAACTCCTTTATTTCTGGTGTCCGTGTTCCCCTGTAAACACACCAAAAAGAACTGCAGCAGAATCTTAGCAACATTTCATGGTGTATATATTCATTATTTTGATCTTGCATCAAATGTTACTGTTAGGCCCATATCACTACATACAGATGATGCCACATCCTTTTCCTGCCTAGCAGAGGATCTTGTCTTCTAAGAGAAGTAGGAATCGCTAGTCGTACTTGGGGAAAGGGAAACTTCACTTCGAGGGGACTGTGGTAGCCTAGCGGTTAAGGGACTAGACTATGGACCAAAAGGAACAGGGTTCAAATCCCACCTCTGCCATGCTGCCACTGTTGGGTCCTTGAGCAAGGCCCTTAACCTGGAATTGCTTAGATTGAAAGACTGTAACAATTGTAAGTCGCTCTGGATAAGGGCGTCTGCTAAATTCAAGTCAAGTCAAGTCAGATTTATTTATATAGCGCTTTTTACAATGGAGCATTGTCTCTCAAGCAACTTTAACAAGTTTAGATGATCTTCCTAATAACTACGTCCAATCTCAAATTGAGCAAGCCTAGGGCGACAGTGGCAAGGAAAAAACTCCCTAGTTCTAGGAAGAAACCTTGGGAGGACCAAGACTCAAAAAGGGACCCAACCTCCTTGGGCGGCATAGATGATAAATCTAAGAGCGAACTAAAGTCATAGAGTCCAAAGTTTGAATAGAATGTGAAGTAAATGCACATCGACATTAAGTGGCCGGGGTATGATGAGTAAATCTAAGAGCGAAACTAAATCATGGAGTCATGGGTCGAATAAAATGTGAATTAAATGCACAGTGGAGCTTCCATCAGATGTACATCATGTGTGGGGCCGGAACAATGCCGGAACAAAGCTCGGAGAGGAAAACAGAAAATGTAATTAGTTATTGATTAAGAGCACAGTGGTTTTAATAACAATCACTGATTGCCATGTCAATCAACTGATGCCCAAGTGTAGCATGAGACCCCGGCAGCAATTAGCCTATAGCCAGCATAGCTAGAAGCTAGAAAGAGGAGAGAACTGGTAGGAAACACAGCCAAGAGGGATCACATGAGACAATTGGCAACCCCACAGGAGGCAGAAGACAGCAACCCAACATCTCTGATCACCATAAGACTCTTTGACTATGAACCCTCAGCTCTGCCCTTAATCTAAAGCAAGAATGCATGAGTCAAGATCACGAGGACCGAAGCCCAGTTCAGCCAGACCACCCACTCGACACTCCCGGCTAACGGACAAGGCAGGCAGGCCAGACATGACTCCAGACTCTGGCCCCAGTGACCCAAGCCATGCATCCTGGTCTAAATCTAGTCAAAAGCCTGCGCAAATAGGTATGTCTTTAGCCTAGACTTAAAATTTGGAGAGTGTCTGAGTCTCGAACAAAAGTGAGAAGTTTATTCTATAGTTGGGGGGCCATGTATGAGAAAGCCTTTCCCCCTGCTGTGACTTTTTTAATTCTAGGAACTAAAAGAAGTCCTGTACCCTGTGAACGAAGTAGACGAGTTGGACTGTAAAACTGACTCAGATAATGTGGGGCCAGGCCATGTAGAGCTTTATAAGTGATAAGATGTATTTTGTAATCAATAAAATGCGGAATTTGACTGGTAACCAGTGCAGTGATGATAGAACAGGAGTGATATGAACAAATTTTCTAGTTCGAGTTAGCACTTGGGCGGCTGCATTCTGAACTAACTGACGTTTATTTATAGATTTACTAGAGCATCCAGTAAGTAAGACGAAACAAGTTTCTCTGCATCGTTAAAAGAGAGGATATTTCTAAGTTTAGCAATATTACGTAATTGAAAGAAAGCAATTCGAGTGATGCTGCTAATGTGTGCATCAAAGGAGAGATCTGAATCAAATGTGACCCCTAAGTTTTTTACAGACGGACTGGGCAATACTGGACAGCCATCTAGATTTAGGATAGATGTAGCAAACCTGTCTCTCACAGCCTTGGGTCCCACTAATAGCACCTCAGGTTTGTCTGAGTTAAATAATAGAAAATTAAATAACATCCAATCTTTTATTTCCTTTACACAGTCCTCAATTTTGTTGATTGTAAGGCTGTCATTAGGTTTGGCCGATATGTACAGCTGTGTACATCTGCATAGCAGTGGAAACTAATGCCATGTTTGCGAATAACTGAGCCTAGTGGCAGCATGTACAGAGAGAATAAAAGCTGGCCAAGCACTGACCCCTGAGGCATGCCATACTTCACTTTTGAGAGCTTAGACCTTAGATTATTTATATGAACTGGTACCGGTCAGTTAAGTAGGATTTAAACCAAGAAAGTGCTGATCCCTTAATACCTACAGTATTTTCTAGTCTATTTAGTAAAACATCATGATCTATAGTGTCAAATGCTGCACTTAAATCTAACAGAACAAGAAATTAAAAACATCCCTTATCTGAGGACATTAACAAGTCATTTAGTACCCTAATTAATGCTGTTTCAGTACTATGATGCCAGACTGAAATGTTTCATAAATTTCCTTCCTTTGGAGGTAACTGCAGAGCTGCTAATAGACGGCTTTTTCTAAGATCTTTTACAGAAATGGTAGATTTGAAATTGGTCTAGAATTAGATATCACACAAGGGTCAGGATTGGCTTTTTTTAATCAGTGGTTTGATAACGGCACACTTAAAGGATTTGGGCACATAACCAAAGGTAAGGGATGAATTTAAAATAACTAACACTGGCTCTATAACACTGGGTAATACTTGTTTGAGTGAACGTGTAGGAATTGGATCTAATAAACATGTTGATGACTTAGACGAGCTGATCAGTGCGGATAGTTCAGTATTAGTAATTGGGGTAAAAGATTATTAAACTGATGTCTTCACTAGTGCTGCATCTGGAAGGTGGCTGAATAGTTTGGTGATGTGATGAGCATTGAGTTTTATGCCTAATGTTTTCTATCTTATTATTAAAGAAAGTCATGAAATCATTACTGTTAAAATTACACAGAACGTGAGAATCACTTTCTGTGGTTTTTTTTGGTAATTTGGAGACTGTATTAAAGAGAAATCTTGGATTATTCTTATTTTTCTCTATGATTTAAGAGGTGTATGCAGCCTTAGCTTTAGTGAGGGCATCTTATACTCTGCCATGCTGTCCCTCCAAGCAATCTTAAACACCTCCAATTTACTATGTCTCTACTTGCGCTCTAGGTGCCGTGTTCTTTGCTTTAAGGTACGGGTGTTGTCATTTTACCATGGTGCTAGCCTTTTTTCCCTAATGTGTTTGACCCTAGCAGGAGCAATCGTGTCCAGGGTTGAGGGAAGCACACATTCTAATTGGTCATTTACACACTCAAGATGATTGATCTCTGTAGGTGTATTAAATTTCAAGTCTGGTAGGTTTTTAATAAACGCAGCTGGAGTACGCAGATTGTGATAGTGCGCTTGGTGTGATAACGAGGCAGAAGGATTTTATTTATTAGAGATAGCTCAAATACTAAAAGATAGTGATCTGAAATCGAATCACTTTGCGGGAAAACATCAAGGTTATCTATATTGATACCAAATGTTAATATTAGATCTAAAGTATGATTACAGCGGTGGGTTGGTCCCATCACATTCTGAGTGACATAAATGTAAATGAGGGTTGCCCCCAGACCTAATAAATGTCTAGATTTTCCTCAAAGTACTGTCGCCGTTTTTTGACAGAATACATTCTGTTCACTTAATCAAAAATCACACTCATGCCGAAGTAAAGTTTCAGTAGAGAAGCTGACAATTTTATTGCATCTACTCATGAGTACAGTATAAGGACAAGCAATAATGACAACCACGTATCATAACAGCGATGCGAAGATGCCAATGATCAACAGTTCTCACGTTCTTTATATACTGTTCAGTACGTTAGGTACAGACATTATGTCATGATTGTTTTCCAACTTTTAGAAAATCTCTTCCCCTACTCAGGTCTGTTATCTCTGACCTTAGGTTGTTTTCCTCCTGAAAGCTGCCCAATTCCCTTGCCAAGATTTTAATGGTGACGTCGGTTCCCATACATCCTATCTATATAAATGTTTAATTTTACCATCTAATTATCATCACTAGTATATATCCTACATACTGTCATACTCAAATACATTGTATGGGTATGCCAAAATAGCAAATTCTGTAGTTCAACTATAATACTGTATATTTACAGCCTGTCCCCGTACAATGCACTCAGCGCGCACACACAGATAATTGACTCCCTCCTCTGCTACAGTTTAGAGATAATGAGATTGTTTTGCTTAACAATTTAGAGATAGTAAGATTGTTTTGGTTAACGTACTGATTATTTGTACATCTTACAGCTCATGGTTTTCCTCACCATTGTCCCCACCCTCAGGTCATCATGAGCTTTAGCCCAGATTTTAGTTTCAGCGTCCAGTCTCTAATTTCTATGAACTGTATTCAAATCTTACAAAATTTTACTAAATCCAGATTACGCTTAGTCTCTGTGACAATTTGTATTTCTTATTGTGGTGATGTCACTCGTTCAAACTAAGTCTCTTTGAGGCCTGAAGTTGTAGGTGCGTCTCACCCTGAGACCCTGAGAAAGTACAGAATGGTCTTTGGCCTTGGAGGTGTTTATCAGTTTTGCGAAGTGTGGGTATGTGTGTGCGTAAAATATGTTATGCAAAGACATGCTGTAACTCCAGTAACTTGGGTTATATGATATAAGATGTAAATGATTATATGGTTGCATAAATGTGTGGCTTTCATGGTTACGAAGACATGTTTCCAACAAATCTTCAAGATGGCTGCTAAGCCATGTCACGTAATTAAATGATTTTCATCTGGTACCGTGTGTGAGAAACAGTAAATCAGTGAAACTTTTCATCAAATCATACATGGTTATCACAATTAGCATGACCAAACTGGAACTCTAACTTCAATTAATAATGATTAAAGTCATAGTAAATCAATAAATTTAGTTTCAGATCAATGACTAAGCCTAATTAAATGTTAATAAATGCATCTGTCATCTCTTGATTAAAACTCAGTGTGGTCAATTGTCTCCTTCAAAAACTTCAATTTGTCTGCATCTTTCCCTTTGCTAGATATACAGTTAAAATTAAAATGTAAAGTAAAATTAATAACCGATAAATGTAAATTAAGACTATAATTAGACAATTTTGAGAGCTCTTAGTCCCCTACTACGATCTATGATATATCCTTTATTGATAATACCAAACAGTCCAATATATTTAAGCAGTCCCTGAAAAAAAAAATAATAATAAAACGAAACCTGACTACGGTGCGATGTCCCAACTATGTGGAGATCGGCAACTCCTGTAGTCCTTCCACCAACCGTGGGAATCTGAAAATAATAAATCTGAAAACAAGACATGAAAAAATAGAGGATGCTCTTTAATACTACATAGTAAAGTCAAAGCGTCTTGTTATAATAACATGATGTCTCTTGAATAAGGCGAAGGCTGTTTTTGTGCGGACAAGCTTCCTTTTGGCAGCAAGCTTCTGACAAAGCAAGAATAATATAAAATTATAATCACCATACATATTAAAAAGAAAAAGCATTTAACTTCTGTCATGCTCACAGTAATCTTAGATACTCAAGATAAATAGCAGGTGTTTGATTTATGATTACAAATATCAGTACTTTTATTATGAGTTCATATTCAACTAAAGTGTTAATACCAAACCCATGGGTTGCCTGGATACCCGTGCATTTACACAGCTCTAATGCTGAAACGACGGTCAGCATCCCTGCAACTCATGACTGCCTCTAAATAAGCTAACATAAAATTTATTTTGTATTACGTGTCTTTCAAATTTGTTCTGATCAGTTTAATCCATCCATTCACTTTAGTGTCTACCATAACTGAGGTCTTCTGCCAGTTCTCGTTGTTGGTGTTGTTGTCTACGCAGTTCTGTTTTTTTCATTAACTTGTTGTTCTGGATCAGATGGATGTGTTTCTGGTTCCTGTGTAGTGTCCTGTACCTCAGCTTCCTCCTGGGGCTCTTGTGGTGCTAAGGCTCAGTGGTTCAGGTGGTACCACATTGATGCTCGTCCCACTTGCATATTCGTGGATGTGGCCCTTTTTACCAGATCCGGACCCTCTCTCCTTGGCAGATCTTACTTTTGTTTAGAGACCCTCGCGTAGACACAGTCTCCTGGTTTCACCTTTGGCTCCTTGTCCTCCTCCAGTACTCTTTCTTTGTTTTTCCTGCTCAAATAGCTTTTGTGAATTTTAATAAATTCTAAAATTTAAATGTGGTACACACACACACACCAGTCTTGGTCTAATACTGAGTTTCTGCCAAATTAGGCTTACTACCTTATCACCAAATTATTTTCCATTATCTGAACTGATCATTACTGTTATTCAAGTCAAGTCAGATCTATTTATATAGCGCTTTTTACAATGGAGCATTGTCTCAAAGCAACTTTACAAGTTTAGATTATCTCCTAATAACTACGTCCATTCCCAAATTGAGCAAGCCTAGGGCGACAGTGGCAAGGAAAAACTCCCTGAGTGTTATAGGAAGAAACCTTAGGAGGACCAACACTCAAAAAAGGACCCAACCTCCTTGGGCGGCATAGATGATAAATCTAAGAGCAAAACTAAAGTCATGGAGTCAAAGTTCGAATAAAATGTGAAGCATGCACATTGACATTAAGTGGCCCGGGTATGGTGGGGCTGGAGCTGATGACGGAAGCAGCTTGAGTGGAGCTGCAGCGGATGGACATCATGTCTGGTGCTGGAACCATCACCGGAACACAGCTCGGAGAGAAAACAGAAAATGCAATTAGTTATTGATTTAGAGCACAGTGTCTATTAACAGTCACTGATGCCATGTCAATCACTGATGCCATGTGTAGCATGAGACCCCGGCAGCATTAACTATAGCAGCATAGCTAGAAAGAGGAGAACTGGTAGGAAACACAGCTAAGAGGTATCACATGAGACATTGGCAACCCCACGGGAGGCAGAAGACAGCAACCAAACATCTCTGATCACCAAAAGACTCTTTGACTATGAAACCTCACCTCTGCCCGTATTCTAAGGCAAGGATGCACGAGTCAAGATCACGAGGACCGAAGCCCAGTTCAGCCAGACCGCCCACTCGAACACCCTCGGCTAATGGACAAGGCAGGCAGGCCAGACATGACTCCAGACTTCGGCCCCAGTGACCCAAGCCATGTGTAGCAAACCTAGGACTACACTTTAATTGGATATAATTTTAATCAAACTTTATTAAGTAAAATTTGCATAACTTTCTTTGTATTAATAATTAATTAAATACAAATGGGGCACCACCAAATCAATTTAATTATGAATATATATTAATTAATTATGAAATAACTCACTGGTAGATTTGGGTACCAGTTAAAAATGGAACAACATGATCAGTCTAAGTCTGAAATATGAATCCCAAGTATTTTTCTCAACCTTTGAATGAACAAATCTCACACCACGAGGCAAGTTCAAAAGCTTATAACAAGTTTATTCACTTCAAACAAAGCAATACCAACAGATTGTCTAATAAGGAGTGTATCTCGGAGTCAAAATCATGAAAAGGCGATGAACATGTATAAATCACAGTATGGAAACGGGGAATAATGGCAAGCGCACATATCACAGTAATTAAAAATCAGAAACCAAATTGACTCTAGGTGCAACTCAACAATCAAAATATCTCTACCACTAAGGATCGTTATGGACTAGTTATAAAACGGTGAACTCTAATCAAACAAGTTACGTTGGTCACGTATGGTATCGTGGAAACTATTCAGACACGGATAAGTCTATGTCGAAGCGTGGGTTTAGATTAAACGCAAGATTTCTAGAATCAGGGACCCATATAAGACACACCAGAGGTACTTGCCTTACTCGTTGCAGGGCTCACGCAAAGAAGATGCAATGGAGCCTCTCGTCCGAGATCGCAGGGAGGAATCGCCAGCTGTTTCTCTTCCGATTCAACAGCGATAGGCACAAGCTGTTATTTCTAATAATCAACCGGGATCACTTTAAGAATCGAAAAACAAGAGAAAGATCATTATAACAAAACATTAACTGAGTAGATATATGATAGTTCAGTAACAATGTATATAATGTGTGTGTGGGTATGACGAAATATCCTTGATCCACTTCTTTGTATGAATCATCCAAATGAATATGGCATGTTTGGACTCATTAGGAAGCCAATGTCATTTGTTCTGTAATAAAAACGTTTCGATGAAGATAGGCTTTTCCCATCAGGAGATTAATACAATTATTAGAGTTGTGCTTCTTACAGGATGACATTCGTTTCTTGGTATGTAAATCCAGGGTTGTCTGCTGGCGCCCTTCCTGGGTGATAAAGCTTACAAAAGGCTGTGATGAAAGGTTCAATGCTGTGGGGGGTCAGGAAACCGTTTATCTTTACCTTTTGTTTGTGTTCTGTTTAGCGTTTATCTTCTGCCACAATCAGTGGTCTTGAAAGATGAAAGGTGAGTCCCCCTTTTAAATGTACACATGGACTCCACTTTATTGTCGCCGAGATGTATGAGGTTACAGGTCTGTTAAACAGACCTTTTTGAAACGCGTGTAGAAAGAATCAACCGTTGTTGCTTGAGTCTGCAAGATCCGGTCCAAATGGCCTTTTGAATTCCGAAGTGTTGTAAAGTTTATGGCTTGTGAAAAGGGGAAGGTTGGCGGGGGGGGATTGGGGGTACGGCTATCACGCTACATTCCTCCCTGTGGATGAAGTTGGTGTCACAGCAGATTTCGTCCATCTCCAGACGATGATAGCTGTGGATGACAGGTGACAGGCAAGCAATACCTCTTTTATGTCTTAATCTGGGTCCCCCCTGATGTTTCGAGAAAGAATGTAATATGAATGTGGCACCTAAATTTGACCTAGGTGAGTGGAGTGTAATAGCACGCAGTCGGTTAATCTTGTAGTTCTAGGATGGCAGGTCCGCGACTTTCGTCGGTGTATGCATGCATGCTAGTGGTGTCATCCCTATCTGTCTTCCTACGCCTGACCATCCTGACCATCCTATTTGAGCACACATTTATTTTATTCTGCAATTCTCGAGTGCGTCTGAGGTACAGGTATCAGCTCCACAGTTATCTGAGATACCCTATGCATATACTGCCAGCTCCAAGAATGGTGTCGGCCAATGGACCAGGAGTAGGGTCACATGTTATTATATCCCCTAGGCCTATAACTGACAAGCCAAGATGGTGTCCGGAATGGACCAGGAGTAGGTGAACGGGGGTCGGCGGGTGTTTGCGGAGTCCTACAGAAAGTTCTTTTAGTTTCAAGTACAGACACAGTCAACAAAAAATATTACAGCTTCATCGTCCGCTGGGCCCAGACGTCAACGGTTTTGGGGTCCATCATATTGGATTCGCCATGATAGTATCTGCAATCTGCTTGCTGCTCCAAGTCGAGAGTATGTTTCGTGAAAAAAACTCAGATAGTTCGACATTAACTGTCGTATTGGTCTGGTCTGAGGTGGTACAATGCCAGGTCCTGGATGTGAAGTAATTGCGCGTTACTGGTGTACGTTTACCCAAAGGGTGTGATTAGGTAGAGGAACACGGTCAGCGGTGTCGTGTTGGTCATATGTTAGGAGGGCTCCTTTGCCGGAGTATTGACCAACCAACGGACGTCCGAATAATTTCGGCTTGAGTCTCGGTTACTTGTTACCGGGGGGTAGCAGTAATCGAGCACACGAGAGTTGCTCACCAGGGGGCTTATAGGGCCACAGATACCATTAACCACGAACGACTGTCCCGATGAAGGGTTTACTGGGACACAGATAATGGATCTCTTTGGTCAGGGTGCACATACGTAAATTTGGGGCCAGATATAATCCGGGGCTATCATCATGGTAGGCTACGACCGGGGGTGTTTGTACCTTAACGTGAGTCTCGTCTTGCCAGAAACCAACATTCACCACATCTTTTAACCTATAGATGTTTCCAACCGACACGATGGGTAAATTGACAAGGACAGCTAATTCGCGGTCCAGAGGATTAACATACAATGGTACTGCGCTGCCCAATGTGTAGGCTAGGTGGGCTTGAAGGTCCGTGACCTTCTCACTAGTTGCTGTGGATAGGAGGTCCTGCACCAAGGAGAGGGGTACCAGGTAAGCAGGGATCCTACCCATGGCTAGGCTATCCACTGAGGAACCAATTTCCCGAAGCATGTCGGACATTAGCATGGACATTAGTTGGATGTGAGCATAATCGGCTTGAAATACGGAGATAAGGGAGTTTACGGTCTGAATGGTTTTGTTCAGAGCGACGCTGTGGGTGTTAAGCACTAAGACGGTGCCGCGTAGTGTTTGTCTAATCGTTTTTAGTTGGGTTTGTTGCTTGGACATTTGAGTTCTTATATCAGGAATTTCGGATTGCAATTCTCCGATGTGCCGCTTAACGGTAGCTAGACTGACGGCATTGACAGCTGAGGTCCCAAGGCCAAAGGGGGACCCGATAGCGGCGGCTGCAGTCAGCAGTCCACCGATGAACCTTTTGGAACGTCGGGGTGTGCCACTCAGTTCTTCCTGAGTGACCGTGAACTTCTGGAGTTGTTGTAGCATGTGAGAAATGTCTGCTTCAGCATGTTTGATGGTGTCCATGGTCCACCTACTTTCGGCCCAGTCAGTTAGTTTAGCTGTGACGGCGACATTTTTCCTACATACCTCACCCGGGTTTAACCTGACAAACACTTTCTGTGTGTGCAACCGACAGTTAGTGATCAGTAGTCCATGTTGCTCCCTCAATACTGTCCCCGAGCTTGGTCCGGGTTCGACAATCTCGGAGGGGTCGGTGGCAGTGAGTACCTCGAGGGTCAGGAATATTAGCAGCCAGATCATCCTGAAGCCAGAGGTGGATATAGTTAGGAACTTGATTTGAATTCTATGAGGAGGGAGTCCCCCTAAGGATGTGTTGGTTTGGGGACAACCCCCTGCTATGTTAACCGTGTTCTTTGATTTAACAGTTAATTAATTGAGCTTTCTAATTGTTTGATTTGGTTTTTTTTTTGAGTCGGACTATCGGCTGGTTATGATACCAAGTAAATGAACCGAACGCAGTGACGTGTGATTAATCCTATAATACCGATTCACCAGACCATGATTTGTAGACACCCTGGAGTGTCCACGGATTGGCAACCGTTTATGACCTAACTGGGATGTCAGCGTCCCCGATTAATCCCATGGGGGTTCCTTTGTGAGGTTTGATCTGGTTACGGTGGACCCATTTAAAGATTGGCTCCCTACGACCTTTGCTAATCTTGATCCGATACACGACCGAGGACAGCTTGTTTGTAATCAAGTGCGGGCCTCCCCAACGGGGGAGCAACTTACGGCCTATCTTCCCAGGTCCTGACCCTCCAGTGGCTTGGATGAAGTTATAGTACCACACCTTGTCGCCAACCTGAAGTTCATCGCTTGATGCCTTCTGATCATAGTATGCCTTGCGCCCCTCAGCGCTTTTTTCCAAGTGCTGTTGAGCGAACGCAAAGGTGGCCCTGAGATGTGTGTGTAGGTCAGTCATGTACTGGTGGGTAGTATAAGTGGTTGCTACACTGGCTTCGCCCGGTTGGTACAGTAAGTGCAGAGGAAGGGTCATTTGTCTACCCATCATCAGTTCAAAGGGGGAGACTCCTGTAGCCTCATGGGGTGTGGCTCGGATGGCCATCAACACTAGAGGCAACTTGACATCCCAATCCCTGTGGTTGGAGGCTACGTATTTTTTAGTATGTGGACAACCGTTCGATTTGCACGCTCCACTTGGCCAGAGGCCTGAGGATGGTGACTGATGTGAAAGCTTGCTTTCACTCCGAGTAGTTGCCACAGTTGTTGCATGACATCTGTCGTGAAATGTGTGCCTCTGTCTGAGTTAACACGACTGGGCAGGCCAAATCGAGAAAAAATGTGATTCATGAGTAGTATGCCACTTGCTGAAGTGCCTGATATGTTGCTTTAACACCTTTGTGGCCCGCGCGCGGAGAGTCATGGGCATATGATAACATTACCCCCCTGTGGCACCGTGGTACCACGAACGTCTGTGGAGAGTGGACCTCGGAGCCATGGACTAATAGGCCCTTGACGACACGTAGCGAAGCGCGGGCATCATGTAAATGGCGCAGATCCGGATCGAAGGTTAGATCCGCTATTGGGATAGCGTGAGAGACCGGGTCCGTTAGGTAGAGGAGCATACGAGCAACGGCCGGATCATGGGATTGGATC
>JAJAGP010006811.1:0-17964 GCA_025084515.1 Ancistrus triradiatus | reverse complement strand
TATGTCATTTCCAAGAAGAATTGACGCTGTATTGGCCGCAAAAGGAGGCCCTACACAATACTAATAAATTATCATGGTCTAAAATGACAGGTGTTTCAGTTTCATTGTCTAACCCCTGTACATTACCTACAGTTGGCCAAAGTCATTAACACAAAGCTTATTTTATAATAAAGTGTTGAAAAATCTCATGGAAAGTTTCTTACTAAATCTCATGTTAAGTGAGTAATGGACTGAAAGTGAAAGTGACAGCAACACTTATTATATTGATTAACTCCAAGTGCTAGCATAGCTGCTAAGCTAACTGCAGCCAGTGTTCTGGAGCATTCAGTTCCTGGTTTGCTTTTGGTTGACTCTTTTACTAACCTTTTTAGGACTTATTTGCACTAAGAATACAGTACTGTAGATGTAAAGAGTACCGTAAAAATCATGAATCACTGTGCAATGAAACAAGTTTCAGCTGAAGCAAGTCGCATGGCTCGACTCAAGTTTAAGCAAGTGCACCGAGTACTGAGCAAACGTCAAGAAAATACAATTTTTTCCAGTCAAAATAGGTTGAGAATCAAATTCTGTTCACTGTACATTTATTTCATATAGCATTAATACTTGTGTGAAATGATCGTATTTGTCCTTTTGAACTGTTACAAAATAATTTTCCTAAAAAAAAGATTATAATTTATAATAACCAGACTTACTCAGTTCTGAAACCTTCTTACGGATTTCCTTCATCTGCTCAATGATTTTGTTTGCGAATGATGCTTTGTCAGCTGGCAGAAAATAAACCAGGCAGAAGGTCTGATCTTTAAGCTCAGGGTTGCTTCTGTACTTAAGATCATTCTTGGACAAGTTCTTAGATGTTTTCCTAAACTGCATAAGTGCATTGAAGAGTAAATGTTATTTACATCCTAATATGAGTCTATGTACATAATATTCAAAAATGTAACATGAATCATTACTGCCTAGTTTTACTACACTGGGAATAATTGTATGTTGTATGAGGTTAACATTAAAGATCAGATTTCTTTCTCACATCATATCCTTCAGGAAGAAACCCCCGTATGGCTTGGACAACTTTGTATTCGTTTATTTCACATATGTTGTGTTGCAATCCCATGATATCACTGAAGACAAATGGCAAATGGTTTCCATCCTTTCCTTCAATATAATGGGTCTCATACTGCAAGAGAAAGACAAATATATTACATACTGTAATGTTTTCACTGCTCTTCACTTCAGGAACGTCTGTCATGTTTCTATTAAGAACCATGAGGTTAGAACATGATGGGGGATCAATACTTCATATATTACATGTTCTTCATTCTTTGACCCTCCAGGTTCTCATCTGATAATCCTGGGTAGCATATATCATGAGCTGTTTGATTAAGTCTAAATAATGTAATGAATAATCAGAATCAGAATCAGAATCAGGTTTATTGCCAAGTAAGTTTTCACAAACAAGGAATTTTTTTAGGTGTATTGGTGCATGAAAAAAAAGGAATAAGACAGAAGAAATGACAAATTATATTAAGTGAAATTATATTAAATATATCCATTAGGACACGCCTAATGTAAACAAGGTGCAGGCATTCACAGTTGGAGATTATGCATTATTATAGCATACCATGTGGAGTGGTACGCTATTATGCATATGTGCAAATAGGTTACTAAAATATGTCTATATGTCTATATGAGGCTGTCAGTTGGAAATCCGGGCGTTGTGGATGAGGCCGACTGCAGTTGGGAAGAAACTGTTTTTATGTCTTGCGGTTCTGGTCAGAGTAGACCTTAGCTTTTTGCCTGAAGGAAGTAGGCTGAATAGATTATGTCCAGGATGAGAGATAATTAAAATAAGACAAGATAAGATAATTACGATAAGATAAGATAAGATAAGATAAGATGAGCGTATTGAAAGACTTACCACTTTTGTGAAACATTTCCCAGCTGTTGAATCAACGAGAGCTCCACAGGTGATTCGTCCTTGGAAAGCGTTATTGACTGAGTTTATGAAGCTGGATTTTCCTGCTCCAACTGGTCCAGTAACAAGAATCCTGACCTGCTCTACATCTGGATTGCTGACATTGAAATTTCTCAGGCTCTCTTCTAAGACCTGCTTTTCACTATGAGAGCCAAAACAAAAGTGATAGTGAGAATGGAGCTTTCTGTTTCTTCAGGATCATAGTTAAGTTAATGTACTTACTCCCACTTCATCTCCCGCCATGGATGATCAAATTCTGAAACATTTTTCCAGAATCACGTATTCAGTTTGTATGCTTTGGTAATAAATACTGGATTATGACATACTTATATTTGTTCTCCATAGAACTTACGCTAACTATTTTTCATTTTACCACTTCTTTTCAAAACCTTTTAATGTTGGTGTTCAAACATTTTAATAAAACATGACATGGAGCCAAGAGGATTAGGATCCCTATTCTGAGCCTGTCTCTGAACTGGATGAGGTGGGTAACTATTGTAACATTGGGGAATGATCCCCCAATTGGCTAAGTCAATCAAGACACAAAACACAGCCAATCATGCCTGCATCTTAAGGCATTGGACTGAAGAACAGAAGGTCCACGTTTCAAATCCCACCTCTGTGAAGTTAAATGTTGTGCATATTAAATGTTGAAGCCAGATTTAAAAAAAGCTAAAATCAGTTTTATTAGGCCAGGTGCTTGGACCCAGCAGACTGTGATCAACTGAACTAGTTTCACTATTGATCTTTACAGTTGAACTGCACCATATGCTGTAATTTTTTCTGGTTCTCTTGGGAAAAGAGCACTTCATCGAGGTTTGAAATGATTATTAATTATTATTAAATGTTATGATATGTTGTTATTTCAGAACCTGTAACATAGAATTCCATTTTCTATAGGGGTTTATCAGCCTCACCTGGTGGTGGTGGTGGTGGTGGTGGTGGTGGTGGTGCTGGTGCTGGTGCTGGTGTTAGTTCTTGATTTCCAAAGAAATAGCCCCATATACGTTGCATTTTTTTTCTCAATTACATCTTAGATATTAAAGAAACCAATATGTAGTCAAGGGTGCTCCAAAAGTAAGGACACACCCATATAAAATAAAAACATTTTGTCAGACGGCGATCCAATTTTAGACACAAGGTTTGAGGGAAGAGCGAAACATGTTAGGGTAACCCACTATTTTAAATACTGCCATCTTGGTTTCAAATTTTTTTTTTTTTTATGGAAAGGTGGGTGTGTGACCTAACAAGCTGGAAGAGAGTCTTATCAAACATCATGTTAACCTGAATTGTGTGAACCTTCTTCATTCATGGAACAGCAGACAATTATGCAACATGCTTTCCACAAAATAAAATGACTGTTTGAACATGAGAATGAATAAAGTTATATTATCATGAAGCACACAGTTGTTTTTTTCTGGTAAAATTCTCTACCAGTTTGATGTCACACAGCTATGTTCACATTTGAAAAACGACAGCACTCAAAATGGCAACCATGTTGTGACATAGCCTAACAGGTTTCCCCCACAGCTCGTGTCTAAAACTGGATCACCATTTGCAGAATGTTTTTGTTTCATATGGGTGTTTCCTTACATTTGGGACACATTGTATAATGGAATGTACATGTAATAGATGTGATATGTGGAGAAACTGGTATCATCATTGTGTAAGCAGGCTTTTTACTAGGAGCAGCAAGTACAGGTGTGACATTTACATAAAATAACTTTTTTTTTTTTTTTTTTGTCAGAGCACAAGGCAAGGGTATAATTAAAAAAGGAATGTACGTCAAACGGTTCTAAGTATGGTCACAATAGAGAGGTGTTTAAATGTTTTTAAACCCTTTAGAACTTTGTTATTTCCGCATAAATATGACCTAAAACATCCTCATATTTTCATACAAGTCATTAAAGTAGATAAAGTATACTGTTTAAACAGATAAAATATTATACAGGTCATTTGTTTATTGTGGAAAATAATCCAATATTACATATCTGTAACCTAGGAGCTCTCTTAGTCCAAGTCTATGATAATATCTCAAATGTGCATTGACTTTCACCCTTCAACAACTCCAAACATGGTCAATAAAAGCAGGTTACTAATGTAAAGTGCGTTTTAAATATTTAAATATATAGCCTACTACTTTCTAATATATTAATGAATTAATTCTAGTTCAACATGTACTCACCAAGTGATGACAAAATCTTTTGCTCTGTGTGTTGTTTTTAAACTGTCAAGCACAACGAATGAACTAGTTTCCTTGTCAACCCAATAATAGAGTGTCTCTGAAATGATACTGAAAGTAGTAGAGTAGTACAGCCTGTAGTAGGAGGGCTAAATACCCAAATGCAGCAAAACAGGCCCAAACCATAATATGTAATATTGGATGATTTTCCGCAATAAATAAATGACCAAGTATAATATTTTTGTTTCATTTGTTTGACTGGGTTCTCTTTATTTACTCTTAGGACTTGTGTGAAAATCTGATAATGTTTTAGGTCATATTTATGCAGAAATCTAGAAAATTCTAAAGGGTTCACAAACTTTCAAGCACTACTGTACCAGATAAGATCTCAAGAGTCAGGATTGTAACTGAGTTCCGCTAGTACACTATACTGCCAAAAGTATTCGCTCGTCTGCCTTCACACGCATATGAACTTGGTTGACATCCCATTCTTAGTCTATAGGGTTTAATACAATGTCAGCCAACCCTTTCCAGTTATAAAAGCTTCAACTCTTCTGGGAAGGCTTTCCACAAGCTTCAGGAAAGAGTTTATTTTAAATTTTTGACCATTCTTCCAGAAGCACTGACTGGCTCCTAGTCTAAACTCTAAACCCATCCCAAAGGTGTTCTGTCGGGTTGAGGTCAGGACTCTCTCCTCCATGTCTTTATGGACCTTGCTTTGTGCACTGGTGCACAGTCATGTTGGAACAGGAAGGGGCCATCCCTAAACTGTTCCCACAAAGTTGGGAGCATGAAATTGTCCAAAATCTCTTGGCCTGCTGAAGCATTAAGTGTTCCCTTCACTGGAACTAAGGAGTCAAGCCCAACTCCCGAAAAACAACCCCACACCATAATCCCCCCTCTACCAAACTTTACACTTGGCACTAGTGCTGAGCGGTATTGTGGTTCAACAGTACACTGGGGTTAATTTTCCCGTGCGATATGCATTTTTCATATACCTCCATACCAGTGCATAGCAGAAACACAGCTCTAACAAATAGGCAGCAAATTATAGAATATTTTTCACTGCTACGAGCGTCCACCGCTTTGCATTGTGCTTGGTGATGCAAGGCTTGGATGCAGGTGCTCAACCATGGAAACCCATTCCATGAAGATCTCTACACACTGTTCTTGAGCTAATCTGAAGGCCCCATTCTTTAACAAATGTTTGTAGAAGCAACCTGCATGCCTAGGTGCTTGATTTTATACACCTGTGGCCATGGAAGTGATAGGAACACCTGAATTCAATAATTTGGATGGTTGATTGAACAATACAATGTAAGCAGATCCTCAGAAACATGAATCTAGAAAAGCTTTCTATCACATCTTTGTATCACATAGTCAGACTGCACAACCAAGGAATGAGCACTGAATATCGGGCTCATCTGGGATTTGAACCTTGGACCTCTCACACTCTAAGCGAGAATCATACCCATAGTCCAACGAGCCACCTGGTGATAGAGCATGAGTATGAAAAGTCCACACACAATAACAGCACTAACCACTGCACTGCCCATCTGTGGTTAAAGCAGAATGAAATTTCGGAAATGACCAGAGCACTACAGTGCAACTTTCATCATCATTTCTCATTGACATCTGAAATATATTATATAACATATCAGACTTGGTTAAGCATTACTAACTTACTACCACATACTACATGCAACAGAAATATTGTTTTACTTGTCGTTCTACACATAAATAAGAAAAACTGCATAAAATCTTCAGTCAAAAGCAACTGGTTTATGGTGGAAAACATGTCCGTGTGGGGTTTTTGTTTGTTGATGATTACTAGGGGCCTGCATGACTTATGGTGCATGATGGCGGATTTTTGGGTCTTTAGCCCTCACATGGGGTGGAAATTTTGAAGTGTTACTGTCACATAAAGACGTATTAATGTGCAAAAGGGTCTTCAGTCTTCAGGACAAGCGTTTAGTTTGGTAAATGATGGTAATTTCTATTTGATTCATTATCTGGGAGATAAAACTGCTTATGTTCCACATAGACATGGAAAAGCAACACCTAACAGAATTGTCTTTGCTTAGACAAAAATGTGTATTTTCTGAAATTGTACTCCACGACAAAGGGCAAACCCGTAACAGCATTTATTAATCAGCCTTGGACAACAACTGCCACACCAGTCAGGAACACATACCTGTTGACAGCCCATGTTATCTGAAGCAAGTCAAAAACATGGTGTAGCCTATGCAAACAGAGCCAACAAAAGAATTTCTTGAAAAGAAATGTTCAGTCTCCATTAATTGGCATATTTGGTGCTTTATTTCAATACCAGTCAGCTTTAACCAGCCACACTCCAAAAAGAAATGTTATAAACCTTTAAAGAAAAACAAAAAAAACACTTTTACGGATTTCATGTGTAGCAGAGAAACATGAAAAACCAAACACAGTCTATGAATTTACTCTACTAACATAGTAAATACTTTTAGTGTGTATTATATACTGTAGTGTGCATTAATGTAACAGGAATAGCAGAAATAACTGTGGCTGGGTTCTGTGGGTGGATAACAGTAGCAGAGAATGATGTAAGTAGTGAAAAATTGGGGAAGACAACAGGAGTTGGGGCAGTTTGAGTGGCAGAGACTGTGGCTGGCTTTGGTAAAAGCTGCCTCTGTGCAGACCTCGCATACGCAGTAGGTGGGGCATAAACAGGGGCTCCCACTGCTTGCCTCTTAACCCTGGCTTGCCCTGCTGTGTTCAGTTGAAGATGGTAGCTGAGTTACACACATGGGGTTGGAGGAGCAACAGCAGGGCGAAGTCTGGCTGACTGAAGTGGCTCAGCAGTAACAGAATGAAGTAGTGGAAGGGTAATCCCCTGTAGAAGAATCCTTTAATCCTGCCTCTTCAACCACTGACTGTACCACTACTGTGTGGTGTGGGTGTTGATGTGGACCTGCTGCAGAATGGTGCACTCCATAACTGCTCCGTTGCTGAGGACAAGCTGCCAGATCCTCTCATAGTCTTCTACAATGATGTCCCACCATGACTTGCCCTTCTTGGGACTTTTGTGGATCTGACAGAGCCTCACCAACATGGCCTCAACCACTCTGCAGCAGTCCGGCCACTGTGCTAAGGAACCAGATGTACTCAGCACACAGCGCTTCATGCTGTCCACCCCGGTGTGAATTCTTTTTTTGTTTTGGAGGCCGGAACCGTCCTTGGTTGAGCCGTTCTTGGAAACGTGCAGCAAAGCTCACACGTTGCTGGTCACATGGCAGCAGGTTCTCCCACAAACTAACAATCGTGTCCATTCCTGGCAGATTTCGTTCATCAACAGCCTGAAATGTTATATCAAATGAAAACATAATGATTAACAGTTATGAGGAAGACAACATTGTGATAAATCTATGAAACTGGGTAGCATAGGATCACTTCAGTTCAAAGTAATAACTTGCATACCAGCTGTTCTGCAGGTAACTCTGACGGCTGGACAAGTGGCAGAGGAGATGGAGAACTGAGGGTTGGAAATAATTGCACCAGTGGAGCAGAAGAAGAAGAACTGAGGGCTGAGGATGGTTGTGCCAGCAGCACAGGAGAAGGAGAGCTGAGGGCTGAGGGTGGTTGCACCAGCAGCACAGGAGATGGACAGCTGAGGGCTGAGGATGGTTGTGCCCGTAGCACAGGAGATGCAGAGCTGAGGGCTGAGGATGGTTGTGCCAGCGGCACAGGAGATGCAGAGCCGAGGGCTGAGGATGGTTGTGCCAGTAGCATAGGAGATGCAGAGCTGAAGGCTGAGGATGGCTGGACCAGAGGAATAGGGAGCAGTGTAGTGGTGTCAGTATCTAATAGCTCATCCAGATATTCTTCTAACCCCTCATCTTTCTGTTCATCAGGAAAGATCTCCTCCAACAGACCATCTGTCTCTTCAGACTCCCTATTTACTGCTGAGGAGTGGCCAGACTGATTATACAGATAATCAGTGCCAATCAACTCACCTGTAGGAGGACAAGACAAAGCTGTCATTTGGGATGTAATGACGAAATGATGAAATAAGTTGCTGCTTTATTTCAAAGGCTCATTTAGGCAATACATAATGCATTCCATACATTTTTCACAACGACAATCTGTGGCAATAACCCATTGCATATTAAATATTATGTATTAAATATATTATGTTTGTATGGTATGTATAACTTACCAGTATATTGTGGAGGTGGACGGAAAGAGGGAACAATCTTCCGCCCCAGCACTTTTAGGGAGGTGGTGTTGACGCTCTGCAGAAGAGCCCCAGAAAAGATGAGGAAGCCTGAGGGTTTTCCTGCCATGGATGCCTCAGCCCTATCTTGATTCCACCTGTTAAGCCCTTCCAACAGATATAGCCGGAAATTCAGACTGTTGGCTTGAGTACCTAAAACACAAGTGACAAATATATCGTATTTTTTACCTACAGTAAAGTAGTCATCAATCTTTACTAATAGATGCAGATATCTAACCAATTATTTACTCAAACTCACCTGGGATGAACCTGTTGAGATGGAGGTAGAAAGACTCTAGGGATGAGGTCCCTCTTGCACATCGGTATCTGGGGAGTTGAATGATCCTTACAGAAATGGTCCCAGTCTCAATGTAAAGAGGTACCTGTTTAAAGTGACCATGTTGTAAACGGGAGAGCCTGGGTTCAAATCCCAGTGGTGCCTTTGTAATTAAGGTGCAGCCTCGGTGTCAAACTGATTAAACTTGAGAAACTATCCCAAAGCTGTCAGGTGGAGAAAATCAGTATAAAGCCCCCTGCTTGTGGTGCTGTGGCTTAGTTGGTTAAAGTGCCTGTCTAGTAAACAGGAGATCCAGGGTTCAAATCCCAGCAGTGCCTTTGCTTCTAGTCTGGTATTTTCACAAGGATGAGCATTGACCAACTTTGTGCACTGTACACTGCAATCTTGAGCAAAATTTATCAGCAAGTCAGCAAGTTTATCAGCAACTTAAAAACGAACAACACTAAGGATACAATAAACCAAAGCCTTCATTCCTTAAGATAAACATAAAAATCTTAGATCTAAAATCAAACTTAGAATCAAGCCTACCTGACTAAGTTGAAAGAAAATACATCTCAGAATCACAGATTAAACTCTACTGAATTGGGCATACTTTAAAAATATCCACATAAGCCTAAATCTAGTATACAATGCTCACCTGAGGCAAGAAATTAGCATTTAGAGAAAGAATTCAAAACGAATTACAAAGAAAGTATTTGTAATTAAAGTGTAGCCGTGGCATCAAATAGATAAAACTTGAGAAAATATCCCAGAGCAGTCAGGTGGAGAAACAAAAAGGCATCATTGTGGTGCTGTGGTTTAGTTGATAAAGCACTTGTCTAGTAAACAGGAGACCCTGGGTTTGAATTACACCAGTACCTTTGCTTCTAGAAATCTCACTTTCAGTAAGAAATGCATGGATCAACGTTGTAAATATGCTGCACTCCTGAGACAAATAATTACCAATTACAATGAAACCAACAATATTAAGGTAAACCGCAGCTGACCTCACTAAACTAACCCATAATCCCAGACCAAAGTTTACTAAAATGATGACACTTTAAAAACACCCATACAAGCTCTGACTGCAACTAACACCTTAGAGTATGCTCAAACTGAGGCTCATCAGCAAGTAATCAGAATTATAACTACAAGCTAGTACCCAACAGTATTAAATACAATCAAGTCAGGACTGACCATATTAGACAGAGTATGAAATCCAGAGCAAACATTTACTCTTGATAGAGTTTCCCTTGCCATCATAACAGCTTCACCCAAACTATTAATCTTTCAGAGATTTTGTGTTTTGCAACTGGTAGGAACAGAGTTTGTGGCACTATGACTTAGTTGGTTAAGGCACCTATCTTGTAAAGAGAAGCTCTTGGGTTCAACTCCATGCAGTGCTTATGCATCTAGGGTGTTATTTTCACAAGGATAAGCATGGACCATCTTTGTACACCGTACACTGCACTCTTCGGCCAAATAATTACCAATTTATCAGCAACATCAAAACCAACGACACTAAGGATATAGTAAACGAAATCCTTTATTGCTTTTCAGTAATTTAGTTTATCTGTAATCTAGTTTACACTGCTCACCTGAGGCAAGAAATTAGCATTTAGAGAAAGAATTCAAAACGAATTACAAAGAATATATTTGTAACTAAGGTGTGGTCTTGGTGTCAAACTTGAGAACATATCCCAGAGTTGTCAGGTGGAGAAACAAAAAGGCATCGCTGTGGTCTAGTTGGTTAAAGTGCTTGTCAAGTAAACAGGAGACCCTTCGTTTGAATTCTAAGAGTGCCTTTGCTTCTAGTATCTCACTTTCAGTAAGAAAAGCCTGGACCAATTTTGTAAGTATGCTGCACTTCTGAGACAAATAATTACCAAATTATCAGCAACATCAAAACCAATGACACAATAAACACGGATACAATAAACCAAAGCCTTCATTCCTTAAGATAAACATAAAAATCTTAGATCAAAAATCAAACTTAGATTCAAGCCTACCTGACTAAGTTGAAAGAAAATACAACTCAGAATCACAGATTAAACTCTACTGAATTGGGCATACTTTAGAAATATCCACATAAGCCTAAATCTAGTTTACACTACTCACCTGAGGCAAGAAATTAGGATTTTAGAGAAAGTCCCAGAAGTTGAATCTGTTCATCTGGACATAGATTTTGTTGGAGAAACGTTTCGTCACTCATCTAAGTGACTTCTTCAGTCTCAGCAGTTGGAAAACTTCCCCAATCTTATATACAGCACCTTTACAGCATAACGACTGGTACCAGGCACCATTGCATAACAATGGGACCGGTGATCAGTTTAATATGCAGATTGACATATCCATTAATGACAATGGCCACGTGTGCCATTCACACAGGATTTGTGGAAGGACTGCGAATGGCTCCGTTGTACGATGGTGAGAGGTGTACTCTGAAGTCCCCTCCTCGGTTCAGGGATGGACGTTCCCTTTTTACAAAAATGGCTTCTTTTACTCCATGTTCAAACCATCGTTCCTCCCTATCATGGATCTGCAACGTCTTCATCTTTGAAAGAGTGTCCACTGGCCTGTAGGTGGGTGTAAAACCACAGAGTCCTGACCTGATGAGGGTAGCTCTTCTATGTTGTGCCATCCGTTTCGCCCAGTGGCTGTTTGGTTCCTCCCCGATGTACAATTCCTGGCAATCCTCCCGGCACTTAACAGCGTACACTACATTACTCTGTTTGTGCTGGGGGATCCGATCCTGGGGTGGACCAGTTTCTGGCGTAGCGTGTTTTGGGGTTTGAAAGCCACTGAGACACGGTGTTTGGCAAAATATGCGTCTCAATTATTCCGATGTTCCTGCCACATATGGAATCACCACTGGTTTATGCTTAGACTGCGGTTGTTGTTCTCCTCTCGTCGATCTGCTGGAGCACTGTTTGGGCGTCTTACCGGCTTTGACAAAGGCCCAGTTCGGATAACCACATTTGCCCAGGGCCTGCTTAATGTGAGATTTTCTCTCCATCCTTGGCTGCTGTGTCAGTGGGGACGCTGTTCTGCTCGGTGGTACAGTGTCCTGATGACTCCTAGTTTGTGCTCCAGTGGATGATGAGAGTCAAAACCTGTAAGTACTGATCCGTATGTGTTGGCTTATGGTAAACATCGACTTTTCAATCGTCCCCCATCTCCAATCACAACCTCACAATCCAAGAAGGCTAACCTGCCGTTCTTCACATCCTCCCTGGTGAACTTAATGTGTTTGTCCACTGAGTTGCTGTGGTCGGTGAAATGTGGCACTTTCCTGAGATTTAATTTTAACCCAGGTGTCATCCACATATCTGAACCAATGGCTGGGTGGTGTTTCCTGAATAGGACCTTAGTGGCCTTCTTTTCCACTTCTTCCATATACAGGTTGGCCACGACAGGTGAAAACTGGGGAGCCCATGGCGCACACCCATGTTTCTGCCCTATAATACTGCTCTCTGTATGTGAAATAGGTGGATTGAAGGACACAGTTCCAGAAGCAAAACACACCTGGTCCGAGTTAAGGGTGGTCCTATTGCTGAGAGTGGGGTCATCTTGTAATTTCACTCGGACTACCTCTACTGCCTCAGCAACTGAAACGCACGTGAAGAGAGATGTGACATCAAACAAGACCATTGTTTCATCAATCTCCGTTTCCATAATGACGTCCCTCACCTTATCCACGAAAATCCATGGTGGTTTTCTGGATGTGATGATCCGTGCTGCCTACCAATGGGTTGAGGATCGATGCCAGAAAACTTGGTGATGTTGTAGGTCACTGAGTTGATCATACACACAATGGGCCGCAATGGCACATTCTGTTTATTGTATATAGGTATATTAAACCATACAGACTAGGTGTAGCCCCTCCCCTGGGTATAATCTGTGGAACAGAGGCTGGTCCAATAGCATTGTCCTGTTCTAAAAGCTTCAGACAATCTATCACCCTTCTTCTTGTACCCACTACCAGGATCTCGTTTCAGGGGCTCATAAGTGTTAGTGTCTCTAAGGAGAGTCATAACTTTCTCATGATAGTCTGTCTGGTTTAATAAAACAGTGCACCTGCCCTTGTCCTCTGGAAGATGATGATGTCATTATCCTTACTGAGAATCGTGAGTGCATTCCTTTCCTCTCTGCCGATGTTGGACGGCGGTGGCTTAGCATTGCTAAGGCAGGCTGAAACTTTCATTCGCAGTTGTTCTGCTTCCATGTCCGCGATGTTGTTGTTGCGGATTGCTGTTTCCATGGCTGTAATCAGTTCCACTAGTGGTATTTGCCTCGGTGTCACAGCAAAATTCAGCCCCTTAGCCAAGATGTCTTTCTCCGCCTGGGTGAGTTGTCTGTCAGACAAGTTCTACACCCACTTGTCCACATCCACAGGTTGTGTCTGTCCTCCGTCTCACTTCCAGCCTTTGAGAGTGTCATCTGTCCGCCGGTGTCTCTGGCGTGCAGCAAGAAGATCGAACTTTTTCTGCTGTTTAGTTTTAGACTTTTCATGTTGTGCTAGCCGAGCCTTTTCTGTGAAGTTGATCACACGTTGAAGGGTGGTCTCGTCTAGACAAGATGTAAGTCTCTGTCGGATGTGTTCCTCTCTAACTTTCAAAGCATCAATGGTAAAGTTGGTTTGCCTAACTCGTTCATTTTAGAGAAAGAACTCAAAACCGTGTCGTCAAATAGATTAAACTTGAGAAAATATCCTAGAGCTGTCAGGTGGAGAAACAAAAAGGCATCGTTGTGGTGCTCTGGTTCAGTTGGTTAAAGCCCTGGGGGGGTTTCAGAAAGCAGGTTTAGTGAGAACTCACAGTTAGTTGACTCAGAGTTTATGGATACTCTAGGTTTTCAGTTTCACAAAGCAAGTTCATCGTAACATTGACATTTACATTTTATATTCACAGCGTTTAGCACAGCCCTTATCCAGAGCAACTTACAATTGATACAATCTTACAATCCAAGCAATTGTAATAAGGATAAAGGATATAAACTTATGTACACTCATTTTCCCACTGCGGGATCAGTGACGCCACCCATTCATTACTAGACAGAACTTGGCACACAGATTTTCTTGTAATAGACTGCTGTTACTTTTCCGGATTACTCATATTTCATGGTGACTCAGAATTACCTATTTCAAAAATGTTTAAAATTAGTTAGTTTAATTAGTTAATTTAAAATTAGTTAAAGTTATAATTTAACTGTCTAGTCTTCTCCATTTTCTACCAGTTACTGTTGGTGTATTCTGGTGGAGCCATAACAGAGCTCCATGAGGTGTAAGTACTTTCAGCTAAAGCATGGCGCGCATCCAGACATTAGAGAAGGCTAGCTCAGCTCCTAGCTTAGCAGATCTGGATGCCAAAAGTGAAGTTAGTGTCTCCCCCCCCGCCCCCCGGCTAGTCGACGAGAGCACCACTCTTTACCTGTTCACGTGTCCAACAGGTTTACCCTCCTCAGTGATGCACCCACAGCAGCCTGTTGAAAGAGCTCTGGTCATAGGTGACTCTATTTTACAACACGTGAAACTAGCTAGCCCTTTAGGGACACCAGCAGCTAGAGTTACCTGTATCCCCGGAGCCAGAGTGCCGGACATTGTACGAGTCTTAGTGAACTCGAGAGCCGCAGATTCTCTAGGATAGTTATTCATGTAGGGGCTAATGATATACGCCTTCGTCAGTCAGAGGTTACTAAGGCTAATTTTGTAGAGGTGGTTAGCGTGGCGAAGGCGATGTCCGATGCTGTAGTGTGCCTCTGACCCCATCCCAATGCGGCGAGGTGACCAAGCCTACAGCAGGTTATGGTCGCTGAACTGCTGGCTGTCCCAAGTGGTGCTCTGAAACAACATGGCTATATAGACAACTGGACAGCCTTTGAGGGTAAGCCTGGCCTTTTTAGGATGGGACGGTTGTCCATCCCACTCGGGAGGGGTGCTGCTCTCATCTCCTGCAACATTGCCCATAGTCTTATGGCCCGATTGGTTAGGGGTTGACTATCCAGAGCAGGGACCAGGCAGCAGACGACCCGGCTTATAACCAACTGTCTGCTGGTAGCCATGCACCGTCACCCAGAGTCCCACATTATTGAAACTGTGTCTTTACCCGCATCTGTTCTAAACATAAACGCTCTCAAAAAAGTCTGTTTTAATAACCTCATTAGCATAAACAAAGATAGCTCCCAAAGATATAACAACCTTAGACTAAAGCTAGGATTACTTAACATTAGATCACTTACAAACAAAAGCAAATAATTGTAAATGAAATAATCACTGATAAACGCTTACACGCTCTCTGTCTTACTGAAACTTGGATTAGACCTGATGAATATTCAGCCTTAAATGAAGCCTCACCTCCTGGATACAGTCATGCTAATCGCCCTCGTCCTAATGGTCGGGGGGGGAGGCATAGCCACAATTTTTGACAAAGAGTTAGGTGTTACAAACTAAATAATCCCATTACATGGCTAATTATTTTGAGAAATACTGATTCTTATGTGACTCCATCCATTGTTTATTGAAGTCAAAAACCACACTATTTTCAGCTTATCACTACCGTCCTCCTGGTCCCTATTCAGAATTTCTTCAGGAATTTGCTAACTTTTCTTTCCTGCTTACTACTGTAAACAGATAAGGCTTTAATTGTAAGGTGATTTCAATATTCACTTTGACAATGAGCAGGATCCACTTAAAATTGCTTTCGAGTCCATCTTAGAATCCATAGGTTTCACTCAGAATGTGATGGGACCAACCCACCGCTGTAATCATACTTTAGATCTAATATTAACATTTGGTATCAATATAGACAACATTGATGTTTTCCCGCAAAGTGATTCGATTTCAGATCACTATCTTTTAATAAATAAAAGCTATCTAATAAATAAAAATAAAATCCGTCTGCCTCGTTATCACATCAAGCGCACTATCACATCTTGCTACTCCAGCTGCGTTTATTAAAAAACCTACCAGACTTGAAATTTAATACACCTACAGAGATCAATCATCTTGAGTGTGTGTAAATGACCAATTAGAATGTGTGCTTCGCTCCAACCCTGGACACGATTGCTCCTGCTAGGGTCAAACGTATTAGAGAAAAAGGCTAGCACCATGGTATAATGACCACACCCGTACCTTAAAAGCAAAGAACACGCAGCATCTAGAGCGCAAGTGGAGGTATTTAAGATTGCTTGGAGGGATAGCATGGGCAGAGTATAAGCATGCCCCTTACTAAAGCTAAAGCTGCATACTTCTCCTCAATCATAGAGAAAAATAAGAATAATCCAAGATTTCTCTTTAATACAGTCTCCAAATTAACAAAAAACCCTACAGAAAGTGATTCTCCCGTTCTGTGTAATTTTAACAGTAATGATTTCATGACTTTCTTTAATGATAAGATAGAAAACATTAGACATCAAACTTGATGCTCATCACATCACCAAACTATTCAGCCACCTTCCAAATGCAGCACTAGTGAAGACATCTGTTTAATGAGCTGTAAATCAAGATTAGAATCTTTTACCCCAATTACTAATACTGAACTATCCGCGCTGATCAGCTCATCTATGTCACGCCCAGCGGCAGCGCGCACCGCTTAATGCTCAAACCTATCGAGAAGCTTCCCAAATAAGCAGGCGCGCTCGAGACTGCGGCGCGGGTTATTGATGATGATGATGTTGGTTTTTCATGCCGATCGTGTCCCTACACGCCGCCCTACCTGTCGCGTCCCTACGCGCCCCGTTCGTCCATCTAGTCCTGATTCTCCTCCGATCTGTCTCCTCCGACCTCCTCTGTATTTGTCCGTTCCCGCTGTGCCTCGTTTATTCCAGGTATCGCGTTTCTAGTTACTTCCGCGTTTGGTTTCTTTTCTACCCGTTTTCGGCTTCGGCTTAGTTTATTTTTCCTACCTGTTTTCGTGTTTGTTTCATGCCCGTTTACCGCTTTCGGCCCAGTTTCTGTTTACACCCGTTTTCGGTTATTGCCTGTTTTTCTCGTTTGTTAGTTGTGTCTTTCTTTTGTTAAATAAACCTCGTCTTCCTGAACCTGCGTTCGTCTCGCCTTTCCGTTCCTCGCCACCTAGCGTTACAGAATAACCCGCCACGTAGAGATGGCAGGTTCGCCAGATTCCTCCTTCTACCCCGATTGTTTTTCCGGTGATCCAGTCTGTTGCCGGCCATTCATTCACCAGTGTGTCCACTACCTAAACCACTACCCTCACGAAACCGATTTTTCCAAAATTACTTTCATAGTCCTCCGTCTAACCGATGAAGCCCTGTCTTGGGCCACCCAGCTTTGGCCGGTACTCAAGGCTGGAACCTGGCAGCAGTTTTTGGTTGAGCTGGAGCTTTGGTTTGGCTCACCGCGGGATTGCTCGCTCACCAGCGCCACGGATCATTGTTTTTCTGAGTCCGTGCACTTGGTAGACGATGCAGGAGTGTCGTCTTCCGGTGTTGCTGTATACGACAGCTCAGTATTCGAGTCACATCTGTTGGATCTAGGTTCCGTTAACAGGGTTAAGCCGGGGTTTATCACTCGCCGTCTCCAGTCTATTTTGGCTGCTCACGTGCTGGATCCCCAGCTTGTCACCAGCCGGTCCGCTTTGGTCAAGCGTCGGCAAGTGCATTTCACGTCTAATAGTCGTGTTTCTGACCTCTCTAGTTCCGTATCCAAACCTTCAGTCGTCGATAGTCACGTTTCTAACCGCTCGTGTTCCGTCTCCAAACCTCTAGTTGTGGATGTTCGTAAGGCTGACCACACCGAATCTATGATTGAGCCAGAGAGCTCCACACATCGGGATTTTGCGCACCGGTCATGGCCGCCGACCCCTACGCCTCACTCTAGACCGATTCCGGCACCACAGACTGTCGCTAAACTAACGGACGATTCGCTCCCCACTCGTGCCGACTCCCGCGTCTCGGACGTTTGTGCCAGTGGCTGCACTAAGGGCGTCAGCAGTTCCAGTGGCTGCACCAAGGGCATCAGCAGTTCCAGTGGCTGCATCCAGGGCGTCAGCAATTCCAGTGGCTGCACCGAGAACGTCAGCAGTTCCAGTGGCTGCACTGAGGACGTCAGCAGTTCCAGTGACTGCACCGAGGACGTCAGCAGTTCCAGTGGCTGCACCGAGGACGTCAGCAGTTCCAGTGGCTGCACCGAGGACGTCAGCAGTTCCAGTGGCTGCACCGAGGGAGTCAGCAGTTCCAGTGGCTGCACCGAGGGCGTCAGCAGTTCCAGTGGCTGCACCCAGGGCGTCAGCAGATCTAGTGGCTGTATCCAGGGCGGCCACAGT
>JAJAGP010006810.1:0-17980 GCA_025084515.1 Ancistrus triradiatus | reverse complement strand
GCAGCTTAGCTGCAGTTGCATGTTTAAATGAACTGATAATCAGTTACACTGAATAGTCACTTTAATAGAGACACCCATCTAGTAGCATGTTGGACCTCCTTTGGGATTCAGAACCACAGCAGTTCATCATGGTGCACTGTAGATACCACTAGGTGTTGAAATCGGGGCAAAGTAGATAGAAATTAGATAGAAGTAATGTCACGCTCTGAACAGCCTGTTCGACCTCATCCCAGAGATGCTCTACATGCTCTGGGAACTGTGAAGGCCAGGGAAGCAACGACAATTTGCTGTCATGTTTCTAGAATCAACCCATGACTATGTGACCCTTGTGGCCTGGTGCATTGTGCTGCTGAAAGTGTCCATCTGCCATACGGTAAACAGCTGCCAGGAAGAGATTAACTTGATTGGCCATCCTTAGGTAACCCCTACAGTCCAAACGTCCATCCACAAGTATATGAGGACCGAGGGTGTGGCAAGAAAACTTTTCACACACAATTATTCCACCTTCACCAGCTTGAACTGTTGACATCACTCTTGTCAATTTCACTTCACTTGTGCCAAATTCTGGCGCTCCCATCAGACAGCAATGGCACTCAAACTGGTCGTCTGCTTTTATAGCCAATTCGTGCTAAGGACCGAATTGTGCGTTCGGAGCTGCATCAGCATTTTATGTGGCTGCAATTTGCTCTACTGTGCACCACTTGCTCATCAGAACAATTCTTCATCTTCCACTCTATTCCTCACAGTTGCCCCAAGATAAGTTTTTCAAATACTGGTCTCGGCTAGTCTAGCACTAGTCTAGCAACGATGACCATACATCATTCAAAGCCACTCAGATCACTCAATTTTGTTCATTCTAATGTGGATTCACATTGAAGATGATCCATATAAATGTATTTGGGACTTTGGTAGCCTAGCGGTTAAGGTACTGGACTATGGACCAGAAGGTCCAGGGTTCAAATCCCACCTCTGCCAAGCTGCCACTGTTGGGTCCATGAGCAAGGCCTTTAACCCACAATTGCTAGGATTGTATCAATTGTAAGTCGCTCTGGGTAAGGGCGTCTGCTAAATGCTGTAAATGTAAATGTAAATGTATAGCTCACTTGAACCTCCCAGGACTCCCAGGTCTCAGGTCTAATTTCCATACAGGGAATCTCCAATCGTGGCCGCTCAGGACAGGACAGGACAGGTGGCCACTCAGTTGTAGAGTTGGAGCAGGTCAAATGACACTCAAATAAACTGAGCTAAAACACATAAACACAAGAACCCCATTTCCAGCATTTAACACACCAATATATTATAGCTCTTTTTTATTTGTAACCAAACTCACATAAGTACTTCATAATTCCTGTTTCATTCTAAGTTGACTGTAGCTTTTAAAACATCAATAACTGAGCAATATTAGTAATGTCCAGGCTTTCATGTGCGACAAGTTTGGTTTTCTGGAGTTGAACCAGAAAGATTTTTTTTTTTTTTTTTCTCACGGGGAAACCAGGAAATGGTGCATGCTAATACCCAGCAGTCATTTACCATCTTCAATATACAGTTTCATGATTTTCAGGGGTTTGTCTGTAATCTGATTTTGAACATTTGATGTGTTCGGTTCTGCTTCACAGTCCTTTTCTTTTGCTTTTTATTTTCTTTTTTGTCCTCCCTGTATCTGTACAGAAAGGCTGATTGTGTTATGTCTCCATGTAGAATGTGATCATTTGACTGGAGCTATTATTGTCACAATAAGACATACTTAGACAATATTTAGCTACAAAGAGATTTTCCTCCTCCCATTTATCTTTGAATATGTAACACCCATCTACACTGAGAGCCGAAAAGCCTGAGAGTATTAGTAAAAGTGCTTCTATTTGGCATATTTCTCGGGATTTGTAAATTAGGTGCTAGCTTTAGGCTGTTTTTCATTGGTTCAGATGTCTAAAGCAGTTCCAGCAAATTTCATCATCCAATTACATTCTGCTCACCAGGTGGCATGCCTCGTGTTAATATCTAGTGTCATCATAGGCAACAGCTATCAATTTATGAAATTTAGCATATAAGGCATTTGGATATTTGCAAGCCTATTGATTTAATTAACATATGTTGGTGCTTGGAAGTTTGTGAACCCCTCAGAATTATATATTTCTCAGCATAGATATGACCAGAAATATCAGCAGATATGCACAAAAGTGACAGATAAAGAGAATTATATTAAACAAATCCATAGTGAAAAAAGATGGCCTCAAATATGTTAAAATTTATTCTGCTACAGTGCACTGAACTGTATTTGTAGCCATTCATGATCAGTACACTAGTGCTCATTCCTTATGGAATAACCATTTTTGTACTTATTATACTTGCAAAAAATAGTACAAAAGCCTAACTTTAGTTGTGTCAAATGCTAATCCTAGAGGTTCGCCTACTTTTGCCACTCACAGATATGTAATACTAGGTCATTTTCCTCAATAAATAAATGACCAACTTTGTTTTTTTCTCTCTCATTTGTTTAAGTAGGTGCTTGTTATCTACTTTTAGGACTTATGTGAAAATCTGATGGCGTTTTAGGTCTAATTTATGCAGAAATATAGAAAATTCTAAAGTGTTCACAAACTTTCAAGTGCCACTGTATCTATATTGTACCGCCAAAACCACAACCACAGGACACTTTCATCAGTAAGGCTGACGAGCAGAAATATATGCCATTTTATCATGAACTTTGTGTTTCCGATTCAGGCTGCCACTGTGCCCTTAACACACAACTGCTTGGATTGCTCTGGGCATCTGCTAAGTGTAAGTGTGGGACTGTGGTAGCCTAGCGGATAAGGTACTGGACTATGGACCAGAAGGTCCAGGGTTCAAATCCCACGTCTGGCAAGCTGTCACTGTTGGGTCCTTGAGCAAGATCCTTAACCCACAATTGCTTGGATTGTAAGACTTCAATCAATTGTAAGTCGCACTGGATAAGGGCGTCTGCTAAATGCTGCAAATGTAAATGTAAGTCTGCCAACATAAATGTAAATGTAAATGTGTACTCTGCCTTCAGCCAATGAATTCCGTAATGAGCCCCAGACACCCAACAAATTCTAACCTGATCCTGGATAAGTGGGGTTAAAATGATACTCTCTTATCTAACGCAGTCTGTCACCTTCAACACACCTGTACTAGGTACTATTCTGAAACATAAACACCATCTAAAATTACATCTTGTTCATTACCTGTAATTAGAAAAAAAGGTAATTAGATCCTGAACTGTCCTACATGAACTGAATGCCATTTGAGAAAATTGGAAGAGACAACATTGGCAAAAGTAACATTATATAAGTTATTTTGAATCTTTTACAAATGATATAAATAAAACTGACTCCAATTAAAGCTACTCTTACAAATATGATTGATTTGAATGTTGCTTAAGTAAATGTAATAGAGTAAACAGAGTCTGCTGATAGCTGCTGACACCTCTGTTATGTTAAATACATATACCTCTGCCAAACATGGCCTGAACATCTTCTAACTGGCTCTGTTTATGTTGCTTTAATCAAATGCTCCAGTTCGATGTTTTCTGAAATGATATGACATAGCATAACTTGTGTTAAACAGCACAGCAACATACTTGATGGATATGCTCACTCCTTAATACCATGGATGGAAGTGTTTTGATACTTTCAATTCTGAATTCATTCTAAAACACAGTCATTTCGAAATCTATGAGAATATTTTGTCATATTAAATTAACTCCAAGCAAATAATTACTCTTTTTTCTTCTTCCTGCACTTTACGCACATAGACAGACAGACCTGAAGTTCAATCATGAGTTCATCTCCTGGAAAGCAGCTCTCAGTCCAAACACTTGAGTTCATCCTTAATTGTTCCAACAGGACTCTGCTAGCACTAAATATTTTATGACTTGGCTTAAGGTATTGAAATATGGTAATGATGTCATTGGTAGATCAGTAACAGTAGCTTGTCGTTTGGGATTATAAAATCAACAAAGGGAAAACTGAGATTTATTATACATTCAGCACGGGATATTGTGACAAAATAAAGAATTCACACGGCATAATCTGAATGACATGTGTTATCATAAATAAGCATGGGATATCATAAAGTCTTTTAAAGACTTATGCCATGATGACAAGCTACAACTGTGGAAGGATTTGAACATGTGAAGAAATATCCACACCAGTGGTGGCAGGAGGTTTTTAAAATAAGGAAACAACATTATACATTTATGTCATTTAGCAGATGCCCATAACCAGAGCGACTTGAAATTGATACAACCTTGCAATCAAAACAACTGTGGTTTAAGGGTCTTGCTCAAGAACCCTACAGAGGCAGTGTTCCAGAGGTGGGATTTGAACCCTGGAACTTGTGGTCCATGGTCCAGTACCTTAACTGCTAGGACGCCACAGTGACCACAGAACATATGTTTGTTTTTACATCTACAGCATTTAGCAGACGCCCTTATCCAGAGCGACTTACAATTGGTACAGTCTTACAATCCAAGCAATTGTGGGTTAAGGGTCTTGCTCAAGGACCCAACAGTGGCAGCCTGGCAGAGGTGGGATTTGAACCCTGGACCTTCTGGTCCATAGTCCAGTACCTTAACTGCTAGGACGCCACAGTGACCACAGAACATATGTTTGTTTTTACTCTACCACACAAAGGTTTTAGGCATAGAACAGTTTTACAGAATTTGGTAAGATAGCTGGGTGAGGGACAGCCATCCTTAAAAGGCAAGCCTGTGGTAGATTGTAGCAGTTTAACCTTAAATCTTAGCTCATACAGTGCAGCAACAAGGTACGGGGTGATTATCCTGCATGAGCAAAGCCTATCCAAAGCTGAAATTTTATAAAAGACTAGTGTTTCCAAATATGTGGTCCAAGCTCTTTTACACAAGCATAAACAAACAGGCAAAGTTAAACCTAAAGTCATATTCAAAATTCAAAAGCCTTCCCAAAATAGTGGGGGCAGCAAACGTTGATTGACCTCATATAAATGGCCATATGTTTACATATGCAAGTGATGTGTGAGTGCAGATGTCCACATACTTTTGGTTAGGTAATGTACATTCTTTCTACACAGTTATTTGATCCTTAAAAAAGAGGCTCTTTGTAATTTATGGGATATCTGTCTTAGGTTTTATGGACTTTTAATGTCATTCTGTGTGCTTTAGAGGCAAAGTGTTTGAGCAGACTAGGGTAGAATGACCTCAGTTCCATCAAAAGCGAGATTAGATTTACAGAGGGAGGTGCAGTTAGATTCAGATGCCAGTGCAGATGCATTCCCAGTTAGAAAACATTATTCATTCATCACAGGAAGGATAGACTAGCCTCATTCTAATCTCCTAAACTCTAAGAGAATGTTGTGGTTGGCTAAGAATCGCATTGCTACCTTCTTGTTGTCATATTATATTATATTAAGTTTTATGGAATAAATTTGACGATTTGATGGTAACACTTTATTTAAAGGGTAACCTCAACAAACTCAGTTTCTATGTTCTCCCTGTGTCTGTCTGGGTTTTCTCCAGGTACTTCAGTTTCCTCCCACATTCAAAGACATGTGTTGGACACTCTAAAGTGTGAGTGTGTCTGAGTAGTATCGTTATAACCATGCTCCTGTTATGAATAGCCACTTAGGTTGATTTGACGTAACAACCATTCCAAAGCATTATAAATAATGTATGGCAGATATACTGTACTGTAAAAAGCAAAGCTGGAGCATCTATGACAGGCATATGTTAAGGCTTCTGAGTTAAAGAAGTTTTGTTGTCTTAGGTATATAATATATATTTTAAGCTTACAGTGTATATAATAGCGACCAAAAGTCTGTGCTTACTAGACCACTAGTTTAAAAGGTCTTTGAGGAAAAGGATTATGTGGACAATGACCCAAATACACTAACTATGGAACAACAATGTGAAGACCAAAGAAAATCAAGGAGATGTATCGCAGACTTTCCTGGCCTACAGTGGTTCTTGAAAATTTGTGAACCCTTAGAATTTTCTATATTTCTGCATAAATATG
Source organism: Ancistrus triradiatus (assembly GCA_025084515.1). NCBI lineage: Eukaryota > Metazoa > Chordata > Actinopteri > Siluriformes > Loricariidae > Ancistrus > Ancistrus triradiatus. The sequence goes on along the minus strand of JAJAGP010006810.1, from coordinate 11,969 downwards.
ACCTAAAACATCATCAGATTTTCACACAAGTCCTAAAAGTAGTTAAAAGAGAACCTAGTAAAACAAATGAGACAAAATATTATACTTGGTCATTTATTTATTGATGGCTTGCTATCATTGATGGAACAATGAATTCTGAATTCTAATAGAGAATTCTGAAGGAAAATGTCAGGACATCTGTCCATGAACTGAATTTCAAGAGAATGTGGGTCATGCAGCAAGACAATGACCCTAAGCACACAAGTGGTTCTACCAAGGAATGGTTAAAGTTAATGTTTTGGAATGGCCAAGTCAAAGTCCTGACCTTAATCCAATCGAAATGTTGTGGAAAGACCTGAAGCGAGCAGTTAATGTGAGGAAACCCACCAACATCCCAGAGTTGAAGCTGTTCTGTATGGAGGACAGCAAAGGTTTACATAGTTTTGCCACTCACTAATATGTAATATTGGATCATTTTCCTCATGAATAAATGACTAAGTATAATATGTTTGTCTCATTTGTTTAACTGGGTTCTCTTTATCTAGTTTTAGGACTTGTGTGAAAATCTGATGATGTTTTAGGTCATATTTATGCAGAAATATAGAAAATTCTAAGGGCTTCACAAACTTTCAAGCAACACCTTAAATCCTATCAAGCGCTTATGGGGGCACTTTCATTCACTAACCTCACTAGTTGTCATGCTGGATAACATGCTGCACAAACTTGTGGAGTGTGGAAATCAAACCAGAGATCTCTGGAGCTGTGCTCCCCCAGTTCAATTCCAACCTCAGGTTCTGCCTGTGTGGAGTTTGCATTAACTCCAGGTGCTCCAGTTTAGTAACCACATCCGAAATACATGCATTAAGTTAACTGACTACGCTAAATTGGCCTGACATGAGTGTATATGACTGGTGCTTGTGCTTGTGAATAACCATGTTCCTTTCACGAGTAGCCATTGAAGTTGATGTTACATTAAATAACAAATAATAATCCCCCAAAACCATTACACCACCAGCAGCAGCCTGAACCGTAGATGCAAGGTAGAATGGATCCAGGCTTTATTTTATTTGTCAGGATTTATTTATACCAAATTCTGACCCTCCATCTGAAAGTAGCAGCAGAAATAGAGACTCATCAGACCAGGCAAAATTTGTTCAGTCTTCTCTTGTCCCGGTTTGGTGTTTGTCCCATCCAAACAGTCACCTCAGTTGGGGGACAGATGTGTGCTCTTCTGCTGCTGTAGCCCATCTGCCTCAATATTTAATACGTTGGGCATTCAGAGATGCTCTTCTCACACCTTGGTTTTAATGAGGGGTTGTTTGAGTCACTGTTGCCTTTCTATTGACTCAAACCAGTCTGGCCATTTTCCTCTGATCTCTGGAATCAACATGGCACTTTCTCCCAGAGAGCTGCAGTTCACTGGATATTTTCTCTTTTTTGGTCAATTCTAAAGATGTAAACCCTAAAGATGGCTGTGCATTAAATTCCCAGTAGAGCAGCAGGCTCTGAAAAACTCACCAACAAGCATGCCATGTTCAAAGTCACTTAAATCATCTTTCTTCACCATTCTGATGCTTGTTTTAATCACACCTTGGCTTGTGCCAACCTATCCCTCCACTCACCGCTGCACCCCCCACCCCACCATCTTGCATGCTGTCTGTCTGTCTTCTAAGTTCCAGACTTCCCTCCGGTTATAGGGGCTGGGTAAGTGGTAGCAGAAGCAGACCAGAGGTGCCCCTGTGTGACATACATTTTGCAAAAGGTGATTTTATAGGATTGACAAGGCTCAGAGTGCCCTGCCTTTTCCATTCACAGTACAACCTCAAATAATTTAAGTCATTTTTCTTTCTGTCACATAACAGCTACGAATCTGAAACTGAATACAGTGCAACTGGATGTCCTAAATATATTACAAAGGGTTTTCCAAGGCCATGATTAATATTTGCTTCTGGTTGTAAATGATGTATATTAATCACAGCTCTAAATTAGATCAATCCATAAACTTAATTTAGTTCTAAATTATTGCACACTGTTTTAGCAGTTATTTTCTGGTTATTTTGGTCATACTCCGTTTACTTGAGGTTTTTTTTTCCTATTAATTTGTGCAGCCTGCAGCACTGCTTAAAAGCTGCCACGAGTAACCACTGAATTAAACCTTACTGAGTCTACAGGTTAATGTTGGTTGCAGTTGTGATTATATATGTAAGTAATGTTGCTTGGATTTTATGCATTTGCTTTTATGATTATACCATTACAATGGTGCTAAAACGTTTGTGAACCCTTTAGAATTTTCTACATAAATATGACCTAAAACATCATTAAATTTTCACACAAGTCCGAAAAATAGATAAAGAGAATCCAGTTAAACAAAAATATTATGCTTGGTCATTCATTTATACAATATTACATATTAGTGAGTGGCAAACGTATTTAACCTCTAGGATTTAGCAGTTCTTTGAAAGGTGAAATTAGAGTCAGATGTTTTCAATACCAATGGGATGACAATCAGGTGTGAGGGGCACCCTGTTTTTATTTAAAGAACAGAATCTCTCAAAGTCGCTCTTCACAACACATGTCGGGAAGTGTATCATGGCATAAAAAAAAAAAAAAAACAAGGAGATTTTCAGATTTCTGAGGACCTCAGAAAAAGAGTTGTTGAGGCTCATGAGGCTGGAAAAGGTTACAAAACCATCTCTAAAGAGTTTGGACTCCACCAATCCACAGTCAGAAAGATTGTGTACAGATGGAGGAAATTCAAGGCCATTGTTACCCTCCCCAGGAGTGGTCGATCAACAAAGATCACTCCAAGAGCAAGGCATGTAATAGTTGTGGAGGTCACAAAGGACCCCAGGGTAACTTCTGCGCAACTGAAGGTCTCTGTGACATTGACTAATGTTAATGTTCATGAGTCCACCATCAGAAGAACACTGAACAACAATGGTGTGCATGGCAAGGTTGCAAGTAGAAAGCAACTGCTCTCCAAAAGAACATTGCTGCTCATCTGAAGTTTGGTAAAAATCACGTGGACAATCCAGAAGGCTATTGGAAGAAGGTTTTGTGGACGGATGAGATCAAAAAAAACCTTTTTGTTTTAAAAGAAAGCGTTATGTTAAGTAAAAGGAAAACACTGCATTCCAGCATAAGAACCTTATCCCATCTGTGAAACATGGTGGTGGAAATATGGTTTGGGCCTGTTTTGCTGCATCTGGACCAGGACGGCTTACCGTCATTGATGGAACAATGAATTCTGAAGAAGGTGGGACATGCAGCAAGACAACGACCCTAAGCACACAAGTCGTTCTACCAAAGAATGGTTAAAGAAGAATAAAGTTAATGTTTTGGAATGGCCAAGTCAAAGTCCTGACCTTAATCCAATCGAAATGTTGTGGAAGGACCCGAAGCGAGCAGTTAATGTGAGGAAACCCACCAACATCCCAGAGCTGAAGCTGTTCTGTACGGAGGAATGGGCTAAAATTCCTCCAAGCCGGTGTGCAGGACTGATCAACAGTGACAGGAAACGTTTAGTTACAGTTATTGCTGCACAGATACTGAAAGCAAAGGTTCACATACTTTTGCCACTCACTAATATGTAATATTGGATCATTTTCCTCAATAAATAAATGACCAAGTATAATATTTTTGTCTCATTTGTTTAACTGGGTTCTCTTTATCTACTTTTAGGACTTGTGTGAAAATCTGATGATGTTTATGTCATATTTATGCAGAAATATAGAAAATTCTAATGGACTCCAAACTTTGAAGCACCACTGTATGTGCCCAGTCATGGCTTACCGTCAGGCATCCTTCTGGCAGTAACACTGAACTATAGTTGCATTTTTGAAGAAACATCCTGCCATATAAGTGGTTGTTTTGCATTTTTGTGGCCAAAACTGGCACTTAACAGACGCAAGGCAAGCAGTTGTTGATGTTCTACATTACAAGTTACATCTCCTGCCAGTCCTAAATGGTGGTTTTAAAAATGAGAGCTATGGCCTACGTTCACTGCACACCAGTGTGTTCTCCAAATCACAATGTCTTCTTCAAACAGGATTACAGAGGAATTCCATAGAGGCAAAGATCACATTATTTCTACTAACTCCCTTTTTGACATACTGTGATAATGGATTCTGTCTGCCATACTGCTCATGTACATGTGCTCTACATATGTGCGTTTGAACGAGCTTTCAAGTTACTTATCGAATTCTTCTCATGCTCCATCATCATCCAATTATGTTTGATCCGCTACAATAGCAGTCACAGGAGTCGTTAAGCTGAAGTAGAAACCAGACCCTAAATAAGACTGAAGAGAGACTTCTTCATTTTATGACCACCTTGGCCAAGACCACGTGTAGCTAGAGCAGCAGCATCTTAATTCAAAGGAGCATGACAGCACTGAGTAAACACTTCCCAGGCATTGTACAGGACCGCAATTGGAACCCGACCACTAATTTAGCCGAGGTCAGCTCAAGTTACATATTAAGTCTGTTTTTCTTGTGAGGTTTGGAAACCATACAGTTGATTAACTTGAGAAGGCACAAACAGAAATATGTACGCCTGTTGCAAAATCCTTTGCAAATACTGATAGAATATGAAAGGTGATAAATGGGGACATGATCTCACCAGTTCAGAATTAACAGAGAGCATGTAACGCGGGGGCACCAAACGTGGGGGCCCCTTGGCATAGTCACAAACCTAGAAATTCAGTCTATGTTTATACGAATTTTCAAGCATTAATATAAGCATACTGTACATAAAAAAATGTTTGTGAATTCTGCTGAATGGCAGCTTGTTTCCATCTGACTGCTTGTTTAATGATAAACTGCTTATATAATGCAGTTTACACATTGTGTGGCTTTTGCGTATAAAACAGTGTTGACCGTGGACAGAATATAGAAACAATTCATTAATACTGGGCGTAAAGTGCTGTGTCAGGACTCTCCATTTATTTGGAAGAATGTCCCATGGCTTGTTGTAGCCTTCTTTAACCATCTGTTTCTGTGGAACCTGAAATCATCTGGGTCTTCCAGTCAAAAGTAGATGTCACACTACTTTCTAAAGCTAAATGAATAAACAGTTTTGGTAATACGTTCAAGTCATCCTGTGGCCACATTTGTTGCCTGTCATGGCTGGGCTTCCAACTGGCATTTCTCAGCAGGATAATGCTCACCCACATACAGCAAGGGTTTCCCAAGAATGTCTCCACCAGATTGCAGCACTCAATCGAGCATTTATGATACCAGCTGGGACACCAACTTTGGCGAACTATAAAAAAAAATAGGAACACTACCTCTTGGTTAAGTACCCTAACCAGCAGCCAGTGAAGCACTTTTATGCCCTCTTGTAGCAAGACCCAGTGTCTGAGTCATAAATGCATTCCGAGATTTGCAACCATTAAAATGTTTCTGCCTGAGTGCATTATTTTTTTTTTGTCAATGAGTATATATTGTGTCAGTCACAAGTAATCTTTAATAAAGATTTGCTTGCTCATACAGTGGTGCTTGAAAGTTTGTGAACCCCTTTAGAATTTTCTATATTTCTGCATAAATATGACCTAAAACATTATCAGATTTTCACACAAATCCTAAAAGTAGACAAAGAGAACCCAGTTAAACAAATGAAACAAAAATATTACTTGGTCATTTATTTATTGAGGAACATTATTAAATTATCCAAGTATGTGAACCTCTAGGATTAGCAGTTCATTTGAAGATGAAATTAGAGTCAGGTGTTTTCAGTCAATGGGATGCCACTCAGGTGTGATTGGACACCCTGTTTTATTTAAAGAATAGGGATCTATCAAAGTCTGCTCTTGACAACACGTTTGTGGAAGCGTATCATGGCACGAACAAAGGATATTTCTGAGGACCCCAGAAAAAGAGTTGTTGATGTTCATCGGGCTGGAAAAGGTTACAAAATCATCAGTAAAGAGTTTGGACTCCACCAATCCACAGTCAGACAGATTGTGTACACATGGAGGAAATTCAAGACCATTGTTACTCTCCCCAGGAGTGGTCAATCAACAAAGATCACTCCAAGAGCAAGGTGTGTAATAGTCACAAAGGACCCCAGGGTAACTTCTGCGCAACTGAATGCCTCTCTCACATTGGCTAATGTTAATGTTCATGAGTCCACCATCAGAAGAACACTGAACAACAATGGTGTGCATGGCAGGGTTGCAAGGAGAAAGCCACTGCTCTCCAAAAAGAACATTGCTGCTCGTCTGCTAAAAATCACATGGACAAGCCAGAAGGCTATTGGAAGAATGTTTTGTGGACAGATGAGACCAAACTAGAACATTTTGGTTTAAAAGAAAAGTGTTATGTTTGGAGAACAGTGGTAGTATCATGGTTTGGGCCTGTTTTGCTGCATCTGGGCCAGGACGGCTTGCCATCATTGATGGAACAATGAATTCTGAATTCTAGCAGAGAACTCTAAAGGAAAATGTCAGGACATCTGTCCATGAACTGAATCTCAAGCTAAGGTGGGTCAGGCAGCAAGACAACGACCCTAAGCACACAAGTCGTTCTACCAAAGAATGGATAAAATAGAATGAAGTAATTATTTTTAAAGACTGTAAAGAAATTATTTATTCTTAAATACAGAGATTAAAAACGGCATAGCTTTATGAGTGGACACTATAAGCTTCAGAAGAATGAAAACATTTATTACTGTGAACACGTTACTAATAATTTTATATAGCAACTACAGTTTTTTACAGTATTTAAAAGTTTGGGCACCACTGTCCAAATCCAGGTTTTGCAAGTTTGCCCAATGAAAGGAAGTTAACACAACCTCAGCAACAAAACAAACTTAAAATATTTGCTAATTCAAATAAACCACTGAGTCAATGAAGCGGTGCAGAGGTTAGGGTACTGCACTATTGGCCAGAAGTACCATTACTGCCAAACTGGCACTACTGGGACCTTGAGCAGAGCCTGTGACATACAGTTGCCCAGACTTTACTTAGTAAGATTGTATCAGTTATGGGCCAGTGTGGATAAAAGATCCAGATATTTAGAGATCCGTTACATTTTCAGCACAGACTCTCTCTCTCTGTGGAGTTTGCATGTTCTGCCCATGTCTGTGTGGGTTCTCTAGTTTCCTCTCACATTCTAAAGACATGCATTAGATTAACTGGTGTCGCTAAATTGTCATAATGTGAGTAAGCGAACGCACATGTGCCCTCTGATGTATTGGTTTGTTGTCCAGGGTTGCCTGAGCTCCTCAAAACCCTGAGTTAGATCAAGTGGGCATGAAAATGAATAAATGAAATAATTTTAAAATATGTCATACAGTCGTATGAAAAAGTTTGGGCACCCCTGATAATTTTCATGATTTTTCTTTATAAAATCATTGGTTGTCCAGCTCAGCAATTTCAGGTAAATATATCATATAGCAGATGAACACCGTGATATTTGAGAAGTGAAATTAAGTTTATAGGTTTTACAGAACGTGTGCAGTAATTATTCAAACAAAATTAGGCAGGTGCATAAATTTGGGCAGCCTTGTCATTTGAATACCTTTAGCACTAATTATTGGAACACAAAATTTGTTTTGTAAGCTCATTGACCCTTGATCTACATACACAAGTGAATCCAACTATGAGAAAGGGTTAAGGTGGCCAATTGGAAGTTTTTCTCTTCTTTGCATCTTCTCTGAAGAGTGGCAACATGGGAGCCTCAAAACAACTCAAAAGGGAAAAGCTCTCTCAGAGATTTCAGCTGTCAGTTTCCACTGTGAGGAACAATGGAGGCAATGGAAGACCACAGGCACAGTTCTAGTTAAGGAACTCCCGAAGTGGCAGACCAACTCAGATAGGCAGGGCGAAGGATGGTGAAAACATTCATAGTCAAGCCACATACCACCTCCAAGACCCTCAACCTCATCTTTCTGGCAGATGGGTCACTGTCATCGTGTCAAACTATACAGCGCACTTTGCACAAGGAGAGGTCTGGTATGGGAGATAATGCAGAAGAACTTTCTGCAGACACGCCAACAAACGAATCACTTGAGGTGTTGCTACAGCACATTTGGACAATCCAGCTTCATTTTGGAATAAAGTGCTGTGTACTGATGAAACTAAAATTAAGTTATTTGGACATAACAAGGAGCGGAAAAAGAACACAGCATCCCAAGACAAACACTTGCTACCCACAGTAAAATTTGGTGGTGGTTCCATCATGCTGTGGGACTGTGTGGCCAGTGCAGGTACTAGGAATCTTGTTAAAGTTGAGGGTCGCATGGATTGTAGTTAATATCTCCAGATTCTTGAGAACAATGTTCTAGAATCAGTGACAAAGTTGCTCCGAGGCCAACGGCCCCAAACCCTGCTCAAAATCTACTAAGGCATTCATGCAGAGGAACCAGTACAACGTTCTGGAATGGCCATATCAGTCCCCCAGACATGAATATTACTGAAAATGTGGGCTGTCCATGCTCGGAAACCATCAAACATGACTGAACTGGAGATGTTTCTAAAGAAGAATGGTCCAAAGCACCTTCAACCAGAATCCAGACTGGAAGCTGTAGGAAGCGTTTAGCGGCTGTTATTTCTCAAAAGGGCTCTACTACTATTTGATGTAATTTTTCTGTGGGTGCCCAAATTATGCACCTGCCTATTTTGTTGAATAATTCCTTGCACCTTTCTGTAAATCCCTATAAACTTCATTTCACTTCTCAAATATCACTGTGTTCATCTGCTATATGATATATTTAACTCAAGTTGCTGATCTGAACAACCAATGATTTATAAACTAAAATCATGAAAATTATCAGGGGTGCCCAAACTTTTTTCATACGACTGTACCTCAGGAGAATTGGCAAAACATGTAATCTGATCAGAGGTGCTCAAACTTTTAAATGAGTCTGAATACATCATCAAGTACTTTATTAAAACACTATACTATATACTAATACTCCACTTGGGCCTCCATTTGTTCTCAAAACAGCTTCAGTTCTTCATGGCATGGATTCAACAAGATGTTTGAAACATTCCTTTGAGTTTCTGCCTCATGTTTACGTGATAACATTACAATTCCTTCAGATTTTCCAGGTGCACATTCATGCTGTGAATCATCCATTCTACCACATCCACCACAGGTGTTGTATTGGATTCAGATCTGCCTGGGAATGCTACTGAAGAACATTGAACACATTGTCATGTCCATGAAACCAGTGACTTTTGCTTTGTGACATGGTGCATTATCAGGATAGAAGCAACCATTAGAAGATGGGTGACCATGAAGGAATGCACACGGTCAGCCACATCCTCAAATCGGCTGTGGCGTTCAACCAGCGATTGATTGGTATTAACAGACCCAAAGTGTGCTGACAAAACATTCCTTGGACAATTTCACCACCTGCAAAAACAAGGATTCATGCTGTTGCCATGAAATTATGTACCCAACAGAAATCCAGATTCATCAGACCTGGCTATGTTTTTATACTGTTCATCTGAACAATGTTGGTAAACTTGTGCCCACTACCGCCTCGGCTTTCTGTTCTTAGCTGATCACCCAATGTTCTGCTGTTGTTGCCTTGAAGATCGACATGTTGTGCATTCTGAGATACATTTCTGCTTGCTACGATTGTACAGAGAGGTTATCTGAGTCAGTATGGCCTTTCTGTCAGCTCAGACCAGTCTGGAGACACTCTATTGACCTCCTCATTCTGGGTTAACTGTAGACTGTTATGTGTACAAATCCCAGGAGATCATTAGTCCTAGAAATACATACATCATCCTGTCTGGCACCAATGATCTTGCCATGGTCAAAATCACTGAGAATACATAGAGTATTTTCCTTATTCAGATGAGCATTACCTGAAGCTGTTGCCCTAAGCTGTATTATTTTATCCTTTGCACTGCTGCCTACTGACAAGTACTGGGACTGTTGTGGTCTAGCGGTTAAGGTGCTGGACAGAAGATCCAGGGTTCAAATCCCAGCTGTGTCAAGCTACCAGTGTTTGGTCCTTGAGCAAAGCCCTTAGTCCCCAATTGTTTGGACTGTAAGACTGCTTCAGTTGTAAGTCTATCTGGATTCGGGCATCTGCTGAATGATGTAAACGTAACTAGTAGCATATATTTACAAGATATTGTTCAGAATTGTATACTTGTTTTTTTTACCTTAACTTAGCAGTTAGACTGTAAAATTTCCCTGTACAGTAATTCATCTCGATGTAGAGGTCAGCATCGATGACACTACCCTGTATGCAGAATCCATATGCGTATACGGTGGTGCTTGTCTTTTGGTGTAGTGTGTGGCCTCTTTTGATCTTTCTTGAGCAATGCCCTCTGGAGCACTGGGTTCACATCATGGCCTGTAGCCTAGATAGCAAAAGGAAAAATGGCTTGCTCTGTTGCTCCTATCTAAGTTAAAAGGGCAGCTGATAAACTATGCAGCCGGAGCTCTCTATTCATTCAAACAGGTTTCGTTATGGCTCTTGCAGAAGATTTGTCCTGGAAGCTCTGGCACAGTTCAAAATCAGGCCCATTTGGGCAAGGAAAGCAAAACAGACCCCTTTCATATGCTACTGATTCAGACTTAAGGACTTAATAAGTGTTTTGTTTTTTGTTGTAATAGGCAGCTTTGTGTTAATAAAAGACAACTGTTTATCATAAATCTTTGTATAACCCCTGTAAGTTGACTGTAACTTTTAATGATCTTTAAAAGCTAATAACTACAGTTTGGTTCTGGATGGCCTGCCACCTAGTCAAATTTTCTGTCTCACGAACATCCTTTGTGTGTTAAGCTTCTCATGCCATGTACCGAATAAACAGACACAGCACAGAGAGGTTCGGACTTCATGACAGCCCATTGTCTGCCTTTTAAGTAGAAAGAATTTGTTTGTTTTGGCCATGATATTGACAGACCGACATCTGCCAGCTTCTTTAAGCAAGTGCTCTGGCAACTTTGAAAAAGCTCAGGAAATCACGATTGCGGGTGAGGAATCATTTTCTTGTTCCACTCTAGATTGGTGCTAGGTTGCCAAGAAATCCTTACCACACATATTTTTCTTATCAAAGAGTAATTATTTTATTATTATTTTAAACACAACAGGATAGCTTTCCATACTTGCCATCTATGATTCGTTTTATTTGACATGCCTAGACCTAAGAAACAGATGGGTGCATTTAGTTGCATTTTTTAGTGAGAGACAGTTCAGGAAAGCCTTTGAATCGATGCCCTGTAACTATAGTGACATTCAAGCTTGTCACTCTGTGTTAGTTCTGCAAGTTGTTTCTCAGATTTCACTCCTGATTTTGCCAAAAGACCACTGGGAGCAAATTTATTTACATTTTCAGCACTACATATGTAGCGCGGGTTAGGTATATGTTCTGATAACAGCTCCCACATGTTTCCATAAAGACCTTTAGCAGAACAAAGAGACACAATACAGGAACTCAATCTACTGATGAAGTACATACTGAAAATTACTAGAAATCATGTTTTATAACTCTCTTCATTAGTATTATCTATACCCAAAGCTCTCTTGCTTATAAGATTCTTAGACCAAAAATGAGTTACCCCTGGTCTGTGTCACATGACTAGAAATGATTAGAGGGTCACCTGACCGGGAGCCCAGGCATTTACATACAGTATACACATATTTATATTTACATTATATTCATATTTAAATTCACTTTATTTGTATTCATAACTGCTGGCTTTGGGCGCATTATGAGTCACAGACCCACAGAATTTCTGGACTCACCTATAACCGACAGGACCCATTTTGCCAAAAACATGGTTAGAACAGTTGGCAGGGTGCTGGTGTGCAGTCCTGAGATACCCTGGTTTGTATTCCACCTCTGGTATGGTGAGGTCTGTCTATGTAGGTGTGTTTGATGTCCTGGCACCATTAAGTCCAAGAGCAGGGGTTACCATGACCCTGGACTCCAGAAGGGGTTCATTTGCACCAAAAGTGAAGTTGTGTAGTTTCCTGACACCAAAAGTCCAAAGTTTTCTGGGGATCAGAAGTCCAGAAGTTGC
>JAJAGP010006809.1:0-17989 GCA_025084515.1 Ancistrus triradiatus | reverse complement strand
AAAAAAACATTCAATAAACTGGAAACCAGCACACGCTGCTAGCTCTGTCAGCTCACATACAATACTGTGCAAAAGTGTTAGGCCTCCATTAGATTTGTTTTTTAAGAAATGGTATAATTAACATATATTACATATTGTTGATGACTGGATCCAAAAATTGGATGTCACTCCATAATACTCTTTTTCACTGACAACCATTCCAATCTTTGTGAGCTTTAACATATCTTAGCCTATTTACCCTGTTCCCTTAAGCAAAAAATGGGGTTTCTTGGCTGCTAACTTTCCAAAAAGACCATTCCTGATCACACTTTATCAGACTGTAGAAGGGTCAACTTGGCATCCGCGATGAAACTGCCAGATGGGGATGTCACACTAAATTCTTGCCACTGTACCCTGTAGAAGCTTTTTTCTGACTTTTTCAGTATCTTAATACTGCATGCAAATTTCCTGTATTGTCTGGTTGTACAATGATTTGATTATACACATTTTACCATTGCTAAAACAAAGATTTTGCACAGTACTGTACATTTCACCATGTTGATATGCATGTAAACATGCCTATATATATATATATTTAGCAATGTGTGCTGATGCCAGGATATAAATGTCTGACTGGTCTACTTACAGCTTCAGACAGGTCTACTACTGATTTCCACTGTTAAAACAATGTATAAAGGTAGATGATTTAGTGCTGGGATATCAAACTTGGTTCTAGACAATTCTGATAAGCATTATGAACATTAAGGTATTTAGCTTGATATGTCTCATTCAAATACCAAGTTTGTTAGTGTCGGTAATGTCAGTGGGAAATATAACATCTCACTTCCACTCACAGTCATTCATCACTAGTGATTGTTTTGATGACTAATACTTCTGTTTAGCCTTAGTATTAGTTTACTCTGCAATTATGAAAATAATCCTTCTTTATATCTGGTAGTTTAGTCCAAGAATGAAGGCCTGTAAATATTTGTTCATGAAGCAATTCAGTCATCAAGGTCAAGAGATGTGATATAATCTTGAAAATGTTTCATGACTCATCCAATACACAATGAAAAAAAACTGTAGGCATTCATATATTTGTGGGATTTACTGTGGCATCAAGAAAAGCATTGAAAGAACTGGCCCTTGTGTGTAAGAGTGTAAATGTTTGTAAAACTGCAGGAGCTATCAAATATACCCACGGACAGCCAAATAGTACACTGATTATGCCATTCATTTAAAAGCCCTGAGATCTCTTCTTATCAGAACTAAGAAGCATTAATAATAATATTATATCAAAAACATCTCCAGATAAACGTGGTTGAGGGCTGTTACTTCAAATACAGTGGTAAATGAAAGTCTACAACCCCTTTAGAATTCGTTTTACATTTCCAAATATATTCTAAAACTTCAGATTTTCAGAAGTGCTAAAAGTTTGTTTACTTGGTTTTACTTGTATCACTGGCCATTTCAGCGACACGCACAAGATTGATTACATCTATACACAAGGTTACCTCGACTAGTATGTATATATGTATATGTATATATATATATATATATATATATATATATATATATATATATATATACACACACACACACACACACACACGCACTCAAGTCAATGCCAATTTAGCATAATCACTTAACCTAACACTCATATGCATCTTCCAAACTGTGGGAGGAAACCAAAGTACCCAGAGTAAACCCACACGGACTCAGGGAGGACATGCAGACTAAACCCTGGGATTGAACCCAGGACCTTCTTGCTGTGAGGTGGGAATGCTATCCACCGAGCCACCCTCAAAAGTACAGCCAAAGTCACAAACAGAATTATCAGCCCTGATAAGGACTATTTACCAGTCAATGTGTTGGGGAAGCCAATGCAACACAGCCCAAATCAACCCTCACACAGCCGCCAACTCGCGGAAGGTACATGTGATTAATTAACAAATACATAAAACACATAACAAATACATAAAACACATAACACACAAACACGCATTATTATTAAATTCATGCTACACATTTCATCAGTGATTGTTAATAGACTTTGTGCTCTTAATCAATAACTAACTACATTTTCTGTTTTCTCTCCAAGCTTGTGTCCCTGTACCAGTTCCAGCCTCACACAGTAAGATGTTCATCCGCTTCAGCTCCACTCCAGTTGTTTCCGTCATCAGCTCCAGTCCCACCATAGCCGGGCCACACCAGAGGACAGTAACTCTCTGCCTCCTCCGGTTGGCTGGGGATGAAGTGCCGCCAAGGACTTTCCTGCAGATGACTCAAGATCCTAGAGTAACTCTGTGTATCGGACTACATAATACTGATGCATATTTTCATGTTATTTTATTTGAACTATAAAACTAGATAAATTAGTTTCACTTTTACATTTATCATCTATGACACCCAAGAAAGTTGGGTCCCTTTTTGAGTCTTGGTCCTCCCAAGGTTTCTTCCTCATAATGTTTACGGAGTTTTTCCTTTCCACTGTCGCCCTATTCTGGCTTGTAGATATTACAAGATAATCTAAAATTGTAAAGTTGCTTTGAGACAATGCTCTATTGTAAAAGGCGCTATATAAATAAATCTGACTTGACTTAATAAAACAGTACACACAGACGCACAAAAACCCCAAAATAAAGAAACCATCGACCCATGAATTTGCATCCTGGGACCGGGAACGCCCACGGGGGGAGTAAACGGCACTACAGTATTATACATGGTTATTTATTTATTGAGGAAAATGGTGCAATATTACACAGATGAGTGGAAAATGTACATCAACCTTTGTTTCCAGTATCTGATATGCCCACTTGTGTAGCAATAACGGCAATTAGATTTCAACTGTTGATCAGTCCTGCACATTGACTTGAGGAATTTTACTCGATTCATATGTAAAGAACAGCTACAACTCTGGGATGTGGATGGGTTTCCTCACAAACTGCTTGTACAACATTTATATTGAATTTATATTGCATTGATATCAAAGTCAAGACTTTGACTTGGCCATTACATTACACATTAAAGCTATTCTTTAACCATCATCTTGCTACATGACCCACATTCTCTTGAGAATCAGTTCATGTGCACATGCCCTGATGGTTTATTTTAAGAATTCATTCTCCATCAGTGATGGGAATCTGCCCTTACTTGCCAAAATAGGTACAAACAATGATACTACCACTATCTTTCACAGATGGCATACAGCTTTTATGCATATATAACACCTCATTTAAACCAAAAAGTTTTATTTTGTCTTATCCATCCACAATTTTTTTTTACAATAGCCTTCTGGATTGTCTACTGGGATTTCAGAGCAGTGGCTTTCTCCTTTCAACACTGCCATGCACACATTTGTTGTTCAGTGTTCTCCTCATGGTGGACTCATGAACATTAACCAATAAGAGAGAGACCTTTAGTTACTTAGAAGTTACTCTGACTTACTCTGTGACCTCATGGACTATTACACACCTTGGTTTACATCATCTTTGTTCTTCTATTTGTTCACAATCTGACTGTGCCTGAGTCCAAACTCTTCAGTAATGATTAATGATTTGTTAAGCCCCTCAGAAATCTTTGTTTGTGCCATGATACACCTTCACAAACAGGTGTTGTGAAAGTCTTTGTTAGATCTGTGTTCTATACATTAGACAGGATCCCCACTCAGACCTGAATGTCATTCCATTGACTAAAAACATCTGACTTTAATTTCACCTTCATATTAAATGCTAATCCTAGAGGTTCCCATAATCTTGCCACTCGCAGATGTAGAGATCTGTTACTCCTGGTAAGAACTCGTTTTCAGGCTTGTGATGGGCTGCATCAGGTGTCGCAGATTACCAACTAATGACTAATCATAAGAAAATAAATAAATAAATAAAATGAAAAAATGAGCGAGGGAAAATATTTTGGAAAATATTTAACATCCAACAGCGATGTGCAAATGGTGGCACATGTCTCAGGAGGACATGTTGTTAGGAAAATTACTTAAGCTTAATTTTTTTGCAGTTTTTTGCCCAGGAGTGTTAAAGTCAGTTTGAAACACGCCACTTATGGAAACATCACTGCAGATGGTCATAATGTTTTGGCTCGTCTGTGCACGTGAATCAGTAATAACTGAAGTGTCAAATAATATCAGTAGCAGCCGCCTACCTTCTCATGTCTCATATTCTGTTCTACAGACTTGTTTTGACACCAGCTTTGAACTTTATAAGTGGAAAAGAAGGAAGCAGAGCAACACAGAGGTATTTTTCCCATTGTGCTCTAATAAAACACATACACTTGAACAGCTCAGGTATAAGACAATATTACGTTCATGACCGCTTCTAACACTGTCATGATTCCACTCACTTTATGTTTTGAAATCGCTTGATGGGAACGGAATGCTTCAGCAAACTGGAATATTTTAATATAGCGCAGCTGTCAGCAAAGCCGTCGAGTGTGCTTCTGCAAAGGTGGCGCACATGCTGGGATGTGACAACTCTGAAGTCCAGTTTCGAGGTGCAGTCATAAAAGCAACATTGTCACAGGCACACAGCTTAAATTAGTGTAGAATGTTAATTCAATTATAGATTATAATAAGTGAATTAAACTGCAAGGTCTACACATTATGGAAAAGCTGTGTGTGTCTGATTATTTAATCACATGAATAATTAGATTTTGACTCACCAAAATAACCGAGCTACAGATGTCTAATCAGCTGCCAGTATTATTTTAGCTGCAAAAGGCTGGGCTTGAAGTGGTGAGGGAGCACTAAAAACAGTCAATACAATGCATCTTTAAGTCAAATTTTCATTTGCTCATTTCATTTTGTAAGGTATGGGTAGAGGTCTTGATTACAGTCTACAGTCCTCTATTACCTCGCCAACCTCATCTCTCGCCACCTGTGATGGCAGGATAGATTTCCTTACAAACACTTTACCTCTAAAAGCTGACAACCTGGCCTCTCACAAACTGCAAGCTTAAAATGTGACAAATGTCTTGCCAATAATGAAATTCTACCCCACTAAGCTGCCAAGTTTCACACCATCAATAGATGGCGTTTCAATCTTACTTTAAACTTGCAACGTCGGATGATGTACAGCACCTGTCTGTTATCAGAGACATTATATAAGGAGAAGACTAATCACTGGTTGAAATATGAATGGGACTATAGTACAGAAGCCCCACCCCATCATTAGAATGAACCAATCATAATACTAGTAAATGTGCCGGAGAGAGGGGATTCAAGTCTTGGCCCCTTTACAGTGGTGGGATGCGCTTCTGCACTAGCCATAAGCTTATAAGCTTTGTTAAGTGTTATTTGAACCCAACAGCACAAGTAAGTTGTATCATTTTGGTCAGATTATACCTGCGATTCTAAATCTGCATTTCAAACGTAAATTTTTCTCTCAGTTTCAGATATATTGGTCTCTCCCCATTAAAAGAGACAGCATGTAAATGAAAATGAATAGAAACTGTAGTTTCTTATTGTAAGGACTGGTGCCATTACAATAAGAGTGTTACTGTTTAAAGTACTTCCCATAGAACACCAAGGTGTTTACCAATTTGTTCTTCGGAGCTGCTATGTTTATCAGTTATCTCCTATGCAGAATTAGTGGGATGTGTATCATACTGGCATGTCCCAAAGAACTCGTGACACTTAACTAGTGGAGGTTCTAGATCTTATGAAGTTTGGGAGATGACAAAAACAAAGAACTAAGGACGAACAACAAAAGTTCAGAGAAGGGAAATGCCATTATCCCAGGTACTGTTTGAAGAATCGATCTGGCAGAAGGAAGAGAAACACAGGGCCATTCGGCCTGGTCTGCAAAATTCATTCCACTAATGAGGAGTCAGGACACAAAGACATTGGGGATGTGGCATTCCCGGCATGGTTAGATCACAAACGGTTGTACCAGATGCCCTAAAGACCAAGATCTGAGCATGCAGGTGTGTAGTTCTGAATCAAGGAATACAGATAATGTGCAGCAGACACAGATTGCCAGGACAAGAGATTTAAATATGATCCTAGCTGCAGTGGAATGCCAATGGAGCCAGTAAATTAGTTAACCTTCGTAGGTTGTGAACCAGTAGAGCAACAGCATTCAGAGTGATGTCCGAGTTAGCTCTAGTATGATCCAGGTGCCAGTATGATCCAGGTGCAATAAATAAAAAAAAATTACCTAATTCTAAGCAGTTCAATCTGGTTTCTGTTCGGTGTTAACAGACCACATAGAAACTGAGCTTTACTCATAGCAATTGTTATAATTTGACTTTATCTTACTACTTTATTAAAAAAAAAAAAAAAAAACTACCTGCATTAAGTTTTAAGCCAAAAAGACAGGTGTGTGGGGGTGTTTTGTATAAACAACAACAATACTAATGCAGATACCCAGAGCTGATATATAGTGGGTCAAAGTTGGGAAAAATTATCAGCTCCAACTATCTAGATTGTGCTGACAAGAGTCATGCTTGGGAAATGTTTTAGAGGTCTTACATATTGGCAAAAAGACAAGACAAAATAGAGAAAAAAATGTCAAGTATAGTGCAAGTACTAAATCCAGTTTGTTGAGGTGTTTATCATTATCATTTCTTATAGTTATGAATTTATTCATTTTCTTACTCCTAATCAGGGTCGCGGGAAAGCTATCTCTAACAAAACCATGACTGTACACCCCATGCTGTGACATCCATTCCAAACAAAAACGGAGGACACCCATAGCTGATGCATTCAAGAAGCTGGTGAATTTTTAATTTTCAATGCAATTTGCACAGAAGACTAAAACATACTGCAGACTACATATATAAACAAAACCACATTAGTGCTTGCTATGGCTGCAATCAGGGTCAAAGCTGTATCGATTTTAAACAGCCATCTCCTTTGAAACATTTAGCTAACAATGTTGGCACCTCGCTCTTATTGAAATTAAATAAATCGTGTAAAATTGTGTCCTTTTGTGCACCAACCATATTACGCAAAGACTGTCAATAACACAAAGTGGGTGGTCCAGTGTTATAAACTGATTTACATATCATGCAGGATACAGCAGTCAGATTTGTATCTGCCTGACTGGAGGGTGTTCGGACTTTAAAGTATACATGGCTATGGTTCGACTCTTACCATGATACAATCCAGGTACAAGACGCATAAAAAGAACAAATGTAAATGGGGTGTTTCCCAAAATCCTTACCCGAACATCTGTCAGAGCAGCACGTAAATGAAAATGAAGCCAGAGCTTTGAATACTGATGTGTGCAAATTTTGTGTTAAAATCCCTATTATGCGCATACGCTGCAGCCTGAATATGGCAAAACAAAACTTTCAAAACAAGCATTATGTGGGATGTTTTTAATTACCATGCAGAAAGTGTTGCCCGTGCAATAAGTGAAACGTTGAGACGGCACGAGCTCCGTTTGTTTGGCTTCTGCTTCTTTCTGATGGTCTTCCATCACAGTCAGGAAATATCATTTCAGCTGCAGGATTGAGCCGAATTGAAATCATGCCTGAGCCTGGCGTTTCATCCAATGCTTCATAAAAAATGGATGCGGTCCTGCAGCACAGAAATGGTAGTACGTGTGGTATAACGTGTACTGTGGCTTCCATGCTTTGTTGCAAAATTTAAAATTAATGGCACCCTCTGTCATTTATAAGGCTGTCAATATAACATCAAATCCTTCCAATCCTTCAAATCTCTTACGCTGCCAGTCGTCTGACCATCCTTCTACATTTTAATGCTGTTGGATCAAAAAAGAGTTAGGACCACCAGGAACGTTGCCCATTGTGAATCCTTATTATAAGACTGGCCTATAAGTGCCGAATGGAGCTCTGACAAGAGCTGTGACTGATGCCAGGCTGAATGAGGGGTGGAAAATAGTCACTAAATTACACCAGCCGTGGACGCAGACAACCTCTGTGGTAGGTTCAACATTAAACACAAAACGGGTCCAGATTTAAAGTAATCATCATTGTGTCAATGAGAAGCACGCAACTATAGATATAAATGCCCAAAGCATTTATAAGCAAATTAATAAAATGTACCTTGGATGCCAGATCTGCAGGGAGTCACTGAGGATGCCTTGTCCACCTTAAACCTTATATGATCACAATGTGTAGGCTCTATTAACAATTACATATGGCCAAGCATCAGCCAAAAGTGCACAGGTGAATATAGGATACACATTTCTCAATGAGATGAAAGCGATGACAGAATGAACCACACACAGCATGCCCTGATCAATGCTGCTAGTTATTTTGTACATTGTCTTCAGGTCTTCTTATAAAAGAGTGGGCGCAAAAAAACACGGAAAATTAGATGCCATATTTCAGATAGGCACAAGAGCTGAAAAGCCCAATCCTTTACTTTATCAGGCTTCTGGTGACCTATCTCCAGAGAAACACAGGCTGAACATGTGTAAGCTGTGACCTGATGTGTTGCTATTGTATCTTGTAGATGTAAAGTCAGGGACAGTAGCTCATTTTGTTGCTTGAAGTTTGTGTTGCGTCATCCTCATAATCCTTCATCAGTGCTCACAGGCTTGCCTGGTTGGTGGATTTTCAGAATCCAGCAGTGACACAGGTTTTAGTAAAAACTCCAGCACAACTGCCAGGTCTGATCCTCTCGTACCAGCACACCAACACACACTAACACACAAACTACCAACGTCAGTGTCAGCTGGCAGTGCTGAGAATGATCCCACCACCCACATAGTACCTGATCTCCTGGGGGGTCCTGATCATTACCGAACAGAGAGTCAAGGGACCGACGATGTATATATATTGTACATTATTGACCACACAGTCTACTAACTGAAGAATTACAAAGTGCTCCTATATGGTAAGTGGAACCAAATGGACTGAGTGTAGAATCAAAGAGGTGTACTTAAAGCGATCGGCGAGTGTATATTCAGATCTAGTAATTTAGCAGATACCCTTATCCAGAGCCACTTACAGTGATATGGTTTTACATTCCAAGCAGTTGTGGGTTAAGGGTTTTGCTCAAGGACTCAACAATGGCAGAAATGGGATTTGAACCCTGGATCTTCTGATCTACAGTCCAGGAAAGTCTGCTAAGCCTCCATAATACACCAGTGATGTTTATTTATCATGTGATGCCATGTACTTTGCATTGGAATGCAGACAAAAAAAAACTGCTGACTATCCATTCTGCTTAACATGTTAACTGTATGATTTAGCATTAAACACCATAGTCAGTTATATAGCAAGCCCTACAAAGGGTTCAAGTACGAGACATTAGGCATAAATTAGGGTCAAAATTAATGCTTTAACTCTGTTAAGTGCATTTTCATTCTTGACCACGTGAGGCACGCCTAGTTATGTCCAAAATGATTTCACCATTCCTGATGTTCTACATCAATATATAAGGCACTACCAGCCTATAGGGACCAGACTTGAGGGAAGTAATGTATTTTTTACACTCCTTTATGCAGCTCTTCTCATTACCATGCCACAGCAGATTTAGTCGTGTAAACATTAAATATAACCACTTGGTTTGACAACATGCCTGGCACAAAAGACAACAGCTTGCATATTATAACAACCTAACAAAATTAGTATCTTGCAATTAAATGGGTATTATTCTGGTTTGGCTAGGCTTTGTGCAAACACGGTTGGCAATGTCTGACAGAGGGAAGGCCAGAACTAAAGATCATTTCCGTGCCGCTGCAATAGGGCCGCCAGTGGGTGGCACTAGAAAAAGAGCCCTTTTAGCCTAGTTAGTTCCTCTGTTCAGGTTCAATTTCACCACAGAAGTGACCTGCTGGTAAAAAGCCGCCATCACTGGAGGAGTAGTTTGCCTTGGATTTGGATGAATCAAATTAGGGGGGAAAAAAAGGTAATGCAAGCTGTTAAACAAACGCATTTACACTCAAAATGTCTCAATGATTTCCCTCTAATGTGGATAGAGTGATTTAAATGTCATGGGTGCTCCAAGACTTGCATTTCTACATATATAATCCCTATCTGGATACACAAAAATTAGGAATACATAATGAACCAACAGGAAATTACAAGAATGGCAAAGATTTATAAGATTATAAAGCCTTCTGGGAGAACCTGCTGTGCACTCTACAGACACAGTGGTGTGGAAAAAGTGTTTGCCTTCTTCCTGATTTCCTATTTTTTTGCATGTTTGTCACACTTAAGTGTTTCGGAACATCAAACCAATTTTAATTAGTCAAAGACAACAAGTAAACACAGAATGCAATTTTTAAATGAAGGTGTTTATTGTTAAGGGAGAAAAAAATCCAAACCTACATGGCCCTGTGTGAAAAAGTGATTGTCCCCTAAACCTAATAACTGGTTGGGCCACCCTTAGCAGGAACAACTGCAACCAGGCGTTTGCGATAACTTGCAATGAGTCTTTTACAGCATTGTGGAGGAATTTTGGCCACTCATCTGTGCCAGAATTGTTGTAATTCAGAGCCACATCAAAGGTTTTTTTTTTTTAAGCATGAACGGCCCCCTTTTTAAGCCGTCATGCACAGCTTCTCAATAGGATTCAGCTCAGGACTTTTGATTAGGATACTCCCAAAGTCCTTCACTTGGTTTTTTCTTTCAGCCCATCCAGAGCTGCCCCCCGACTTGCTGGTGTGTGTTTTGAAATCACAGTGCTGCTGCAGGAACCCAAGTTTGTTTCAAACTTGAGGGTCACGAACAGATGGCCGCCCGACATTCTCCTTCAGGATTTTTTTTTGTTTTTTTTTTTTTTGTAGACAGCAGAGAAGCATTGCTTTCCATTATCACAGCAAGTCTTCCAGGTCCTGGAAGCAGGAAAACAGCCCCAGACCCATCACAACTACCCCCCCCTATTTTACTGTTGCTATAATGTTCTTTTTTTTTCTGAAATGCTGTGCTTACTTTACGCCAGATGTGTATGGGACACACAGCTTCTAAACAGTTCAACGTTTTGTCTCGTGAGTCCACAGAAGTTTTTTCCACAAAGTCTTGGGGTCATCAAGAGTGTTCTGGAAAAAACTGAGATGAGCCTTTACATGTTCTTTTTGCTCAGCAGTGCCCGTTTTTGTCTCGGAAACTCTGCCATGCAGGCCATTGTTTGCCCAGTCTTTTTCTTATATGTGGGAGGCATGAACACTGACCTTTAACTGAGGCAAGTGAGGCCTGCAGTTCATTGGATATTGTTGTGGGGTCTTTGTGACCTCTTGTATGAGTCGTCGCTGCCAACTCTTGGGGTAATTTTGGTTGGCCGGCCACTCCTGGGGAAGGTTCACAACTGTTCCATGTCTTCGACATTTGTGGATATGGCTCTCACTGTGGTTCGCTGGAGTCCCCAAAGCTTTAAAAATGGCTTTAATAAGCCTTTCCAGGACGTTCAGAGTACTTTCTTTATCAATGTTGAATTTCTTTGGATCTCGGCATAGATGTGTAGAGCTTTAAGGATCTTTTTGGGTTTGGGATACTTTCACTTTGTCAGGCAGGTCCTATTTAAGTTATGCCCTTGATTGAGACAGGTGTGGGGATAATCCGGTCCTGGGTGTGGCTAAGAAACAGTGACCTCAGGTCTGATGTGATAAACCATAGTTATGTTATAACAAGGGGGGCAACCACTTTTTCACCACAGGCCCATGGATGGTTTGGATTTTTTCTTCCTTAAATAATAAACACCTTCCTTTGAAAAAAAACTGTATTTTGAGTTTACTTGTGTTGTCTTTGACTATATCTTTAAATTAGTTTTGATGTTCTGAACACTTAAGTGTGACCACATGCAAAGAAGAAAAAAGGAAGAAATCAGGAAGGGGAATGTCTCTGATGTGAGAGACAAGCCGGAAGCTTTCACAAAAGTTAAGGCACTATTCATGGCAGCTAGTTACCCAACCTGGATGGATAGCCAGTTGTTCATTAAGCCACACACATGCGAACAGACGTACACACTGAAGAAGTATGGAAGGTCAACAAACATGCTGAACAAATAGCTTAAAACACGGGGACAAAGGACGAGAGCAAGGGAGGCAGGGCAGGGAGGACGGCCCAACCGGACACATACATACAGAGATGAGACAGAGAGAGACACAAGATACAGAGACAGAGACAAAAAAAAGTGAGATGAGAAATCGAAAGAGAGAAAGACGGAGAGGTAGGAGACACATCCCACACATACCAGACAGACCAGGAGATGAGATGGATGATGAGAGAGGAGAGAAGAGAGCGGAAGAGAGAACCTCGAGAGAGGAGGCTGAGAATAGAAGAGAGAGATAGATAGAGACGAGATAAGAGAGATCAGTATAGAGAGAAGAGAGAGAGACCCACACACACAGACAGGACAAAGGACAGGAACAGACAGACATGACACACACATATCTTATATAGCTATATATAGGGATATAGATATATATATATAGATATATATATACACACACACACACACACACACACATCATATATATACACACATATATATATATATACACATACATACATACATACATACATACATACATACATACATACATACATACATACATACATACATATACATATACACACACAGAGACACAGACACACACGAGTGTGAAATAATTCAAATAAATAAAGTCGGATTAACGAAAAGGCTTTTGAAGGTTGTGTGATGTAATACTCTGGTAAAACTTCCTGGATAAAATGGGACCTTCATTATGGTATGTTAAGGACTTGCTTCTTTTGAACAGCTGTTGTCAATTGACTGTTTAACAAGACAGTTAAATGCTGTTCATTATTTTTAGTGTAGTGACTTGTCATGCTTCCCTGACACAGATAATTGGTTTTTGTAGGAAGAAATTTACATCTTTTCCCTTCTCAGATTGAAGACAGAATATAATTTTGTTAAGATCTAATGTCCTTTAATCATTGTTTTCTTCTCTCCTTTTAATAATTCTGAGTTTCGCACAGTAAAAGTATTGTGTTTTATTATGCAATACATGCACATTCATTCAAACAGATAAGATGTCAAGGATCAAAGCCACACATGCAGGAAGGCTCGAGAACAATAAATAGTATCTCTAAGGCCACGTTCACACAGCAGGTGGCCCAAGTTTTTAGTCATATCTGACACAGACGTGTTATCTTTGGGGCAGCGTGTGGAAAAAAAATGAATAAACATTTTCAGGTCTTATTTGAACTGCTTTCATACTCTATGTGGGTACATATCTGATACACGGCACTACGACTCAGTCAGTCCAAAAAGCCAGATCGGAACTCATGTGACGTTCGATATTCGCCTTAAATGTGGACCTTAAAAATGGACGACAGCAGTGAGGTAGGTTTTCATTGGTGGGATAGCAAATGAACAGACCTCATAAATATTTGGGGTGATGTCTCTGAGAAGGCACGTATTGCAACCGGTTGAGTAAACTTGAGGAAATCTCTAAAGCAGAGGTGTACAAACTTTTTCCAAAGGGGGCTAGACTGGATCATAGTCATAATACTTGAGGGCTGGTCTTGCGTTCCAAAAACCTTATTCCAACATCATATTTAAAACAAGCAAAAACACAAATGTACAAAACAAGCAATATGTATTTAAGTAGGCCTATTTAATTTAGTTTTAGTGCAGTAATTGCAGCAGGATATCAAGAGAGTTAAAAATACCACACCTTGTTGCAGATTGTTTAGGCTGAACATTTTCTTTAGGACATGTTAGTATAAAACTGCATCTTTAAACATGTCAAGTATCTCCTGTCAGTATTTCTCATGTACTTTATTACTCAGTTGCAATGCATTACCAGATCTATGGAATTCCATAACATATTTATCAAGTCACATAACCAACCAAATACAAAAGAATATTGTACAGATAGTCCATGTGGCAAAGTTCAAACCAGATGCCAGAACTTACCAGAAAAGACAGCCCACTAGTGACTAATGTGAGGGGTGTGTTACCCCTCCACTGCATTATATGTTAGGTCTGGTTTCAAAGCTGTAGTTGTGACGTGCAAGTTGTCACGCAAGTGGTGACCAGTCGGTCTACACCTCAAGTGGCTCTTGTTTAAGTGAACCCCAATTCTTTTTTTGAACTTAGCACTTAAATACATCAAGATAAGCAAGTTAAGAAAAGTCAGATTTTAAAAAAAAATGGTCATTGTAATAACAAACAAAATACTTTTCTGTCTTTCAGACACCCATGCCATTATGTCTTTATGATATCGTACCAGTCTGCAGTTGCATTGCCCAATTCTATGTCCTAGATATCATACTGAAGAGCTTCGTCTTTGCACTAACCGGTTTAAACCGCACTTGAGATTAACTTCTTGGGGTGAAGAAATCATTACTTCTATGAAGCAGGCCTGGCCTCTATAGCTATAAAATGTGCACTTTTAAATAATGCATCCTAATTGCTTGCAGAGGAACGCAAGTTAAAAGCTTGCAGAATAAACGATTAGATATAGTGAACAGCAAACTCTGAACCAACCCTCCCAAAGGTACTTACCCATAAGGCATGTGTCTCTTAACATTCCAAGTGCAAACTTAATGAAGACCTGCATCAACGTGACATTATGGATTTGAATCAGTAATATCAAATAAAACATGCCGGGAGCAACCACTGCGTGTTCAGATGTATAGATGGTACATACATCTACAGTACGCTTTTAGGGGTTATTCCCCTGTTTTATCGCAGATTACCTTTCCTTCTTTGATTTGTTTTTCTCTTTGGTCTGCGCGTCTTTGAGGCTCTTAGTGTTCGGCCTGTGCCGAACACATCTCCTCTTGACTTTGAAGCCTGACTGAGCATCCTTTCCTCCTCGCACTATTCTCCAACCCATCCTTTTAATGTTTGTTTCCTTTTAAAATTATCTGCCTGTCCTACTTGGTTTCTCACCCTTGACCATGAGCTCCTTCTGGGTGTACATTTCACACAGCTGGACCGGTTATGGAGGTCTGAGCACTTTTTTAGGTCAGTTGAGCTTTGAATCGAACAGAAGGACCGAGTACCACCAATAGGATAGTAGATTTAGAGAGCACTGTTACCAGGGAAGACCCATGAAGGTTTTGTTCACCTTCAGCTACAATTACTTGAAATTGTACAAAGTTTATCATAGTGGTGGCTCAGATGCAAGTTCAAGTATTATTCACCACTGCCAACCCCATAAAAATAACCAACGTTTGCAGCATGTCGCAGCATTGGCTATACAGTGTGTGACAGTCTTGTAGTTATAATATGCTTCATGGTGCTCAAACACAGCACGATAACTCCCAGTGCTGAAGGCACAGACATAAATATACAGACTTGATGATCAAAACAACAGCTAATTTACTGCCATGCATTCAGCAGTACTTGATGTTCTGTAATTATCAAAGCAAAATGAATCTTATAGCATATAAATGAACTGTGCACTAGTATTGAGCACCACATGATGCTTCCACAACTTAAATAAAAGACTTGAATCAGTAGTTCACCAACATTACATTTAAAGGAGGTACTTCAATTTAATTATTAATTAGTGATAAGAAGACATTTTAAAGAAGAGCTAATGTTTTCTGTCTAGAAAAAAAACTAGCCTGGCAACCTGAAAGTTCATTCGTTCAGGTAGACGCGTTCTTACCAGAGATTCACTGGAATGCCTGTATGACCGCAAAACACCTGGAGATTATATTTTCACTTAATTACCATTCACATTTAAGAGACGCCCTTATCCAGAGTGACTTGCAACTGATGCAATCTTAAAATCCAAGCAATCGTGGGTTAAGGGCATTGCTCAATGACCCAACAGTGGCATCTTAACAGAGGTGGGATTTGAACCCTAGATCTTCTGAGTCACAGGCCAGTATCTTTACCACTAAGCCACCACAGCGTTCATCACTAACTACAGTTAGGTTTTTATATAGTTTTATGTCTTTATCAATAATAATCATTTTCTTCTTGTGGTAGCCTAATGGTTAAGGTACTGGACTGTGGGGACAAGAGGAGGCAGGATTCAAATCCCACCTCTGCCAAGCTGCCACTGTAGGCCCTTAACCCACAATTGCAAGTAAGATTGTACCAGTAGTAAGTTGATCTGGATAAGAGCGTCTGCTAAATGCTGTAAATGTAATCTTTGGCCCCATATTTCATTTCATTAACACATCATTTGCATCGGGCTATGTCCCTACCATCCTTAAAACTTCTGCTATCACTCCCATTCTCGCAAAACCTGGTTTAGATACATCCACTACGATCATTTTTCTAATTTGCCCTTTTTAGCCATGCTGTTAGGAAGGGTCATAGCTTCTCGATTGAAGTCTTTTTTGATTAACAATGATCTTTTTGAACCTTTCCAATCTGGCTTTTGTACAATGCCTAGCACTGAGACAGCCCTTCTACGGGTTGTTAATGATCTTCTTCTTTCTACTGATTCGGGTTCTATCAGTATTCTGCTCCTTTTAGATTTAAGTGCTGCATTTGACACTGTTAATCATGATGTACTTATCTCCTGCCTTTCTACTATTGGCGTTACTGATACTGCACTCATCTGGTTCAGATCCTCTGTTATTAATAGATTCAACTTTGTTGCCCTTGGTAAGCATAATTCTGCGGTTCCCCCGGGGTTCAGTCCTTGGCCCTCTACTTTTCTTCATCTACAAGTTACCCCTTGGTCAGATCATCTGCCATTATAGACTTCATTTCCATGCATATGATATTAAGATGTATATCAGCAACAGAAACAACACTCCCCTTCCACCCTCTGCCCTAACATCCTGTATTGAAGAGCTCAGTGGATGAAATGCACTTTCTGAAATTAAACACTGATAAAGCTGAAATACTCTTCATTGGCCCCGAGTCTGTGATTGCCAATCCGACTGACTTCACATTTGACTTAGATTCTGTGATGGCAAAAACCTTCCACAGTAGCACTTGTGTACTTTTTAATTCTGCCCTTTCTTTCAAGGGCTTTCTTAGGGCTCTGAGCAGATCAGCTTTTTCCCCCATCTCTGTAATATTGCTTGTCTGCTGCTCTCCCACTCTGCTTCGTGCTCTTGTACCATGCCTCTTAGACTACAGTAACTACCTACTTGTAGTGTCGTATTACTTGAGTCCGGTCTCTAGACTATAAACAAGCAGTCTTGTCTTGGTCTCGGGGTAAGATGGACTCTGAAAGTGTTGTTGAGACCAGCCGAAGCTAGTGCGTCTGTCTGAGGTAAGATAATTGAATAATAAACTGAACTTTTTTCTATATTAATTGAATACGAACAACCATTAAAACAGAATAAATCAGTCCTTTCCCTACATGCCTAAATAAAATCTGCATTCAGATTGACTACTATTGCTATGTTTCACATTTAATAGTAAAAAAGGATCAAATAGATGCTGTTGACTATATTCAGGGGACTTTGTGATGATTCTGATTAATTTGAGAGAAGGGAATGAATGATAATGATTGTAAAGTGAATTACACACTCATTTAATTAAATTCAGTCTCTACATGGTCTACCACCGGTCTACTTAGCCGAGCCCCTGCACCTGTACAGCCCTGTCCTTGTACTTACGTCCTCTATAAAGATTGCCTGTCCCAAAATTTAGACAGTCCACCGTTGGGGGCAGATCATTCAGTGCCATGGCCCCCAAAACCATGGAATGCAATACCACACCATCTTCGTAACTGTTCCTCACTTTCCTCCCTCGAAACATGGAACTTATTAACATCATTATTATTCATTTTCTGTTTTGCAGACAAAAATTCTCAAACAATATATCGTATGGCAATTAAAGGCAAAATGTATCACTGCATATTTTAAGTGTACATACAGAAGTCTTAGTGGTTTACTAGAGGGTATATGGCATACACCTGCTTGTCATGTACTAAAGATCACTCTCCAAGATCCCACTGTTGGGATCTTAACCTTCGGCATTTCAGCTGAGCCTCACTCTGGATAAGAGTGTCTGCTAAATACTGCATGTTGCTGTTTTACAGTCAGTAGCACTCTGTGTATGTTTAGCTTTATTACTTCTAAGAAGTTCAGTAAATACTGTATGCAATCTGCATGATTAAAAAGTTTGCTGAAAATCTTTCATCCATTAACCAACATTTCTGGACATGTTTTT